>JAPMLY010000964.1:0-28774 GCA_026401115.1 Tetraselmis chui
GTAACACGTATGGACTCCTTCAATCGCACGAGGTACCAACCAGGCCCTTCGAACACGTATCGCTTGACATGATTACGGACCTTCCTGAGTGCGATGGGTATGATGATGTGGTGGTATTCGTATGTATGCTTACGAAACGGACGATTGTCGAGCCAATTAAAAAAACGATTACAACGGAACAATTAGCGAAGGTTATGCACCGCGTTGTATTGCGGCATTTTGGCTTACCACGGAAATTGATATCCGATCGAGATCCCCGGCTTGTGAGCGACTTTTGGCAAACCCTATTTAGGGATGTTGGCACCAAGCTTAATATTTCTACGACCTATCATCCTCAGACAAATGGCCAAACCGAACAAGTGAATCAGACATGGGAGCAAGTCATACGTTGCTACGTGCACCCTTGCACAACGACTGGGTTCAACACCTTACCAACGTGGAGTTCGCGATCAAAGCAACGGTTTCTACGTCGACTACTATGTCTCCATTTAAGGCGACACTGGGATTCGAGCCGACATCTCCAACGACAGCTACATTTGAAGACAGCGAGCCCAACCGTACTTTACCGGAGCAAGTGAAGATTCTGGTCGAGATGCACAAATTTGCCCACGACTGCGTCAAAGCAGCCCAAGCACATATGCAAGAAGCTGCAAATCGGCACCGGTTTACAAGTACCTTTTACAGTTGGCGACAAAGTTAAGCTCAAGGCGACTAATCTATGATTTGTACAACAGCCATGTTCTAAACTACGCGACCGCTACATTGGCCCGTTTCTCATCACGGAGAACGTTTTTCCGGTTGCATTTCGGCTTAAGCTACCCCCTAAAGTATGGATTCATGATGTTGTACACGCCAGTCTACTAGAAAGATGGAATGAAGACATAGAACACGCCAATAGTGCGCAGCCAATTCCAATTATGCACGATGCGAAGCGATTTGAAGTCGACCGACTACTCGATGTAGCCTTCAACTCCAATGGCACGGGACTTTTGTTCAAAGTTCGCTTGGCAGCATATTTTAACGTACCTAGCGAGGATACTTGGGAGCCCATGCGAGGAGTCGGCCACTTAAACATATTTTCCGAATTTCTTCGAACGGATGTTTATCGAGAGTTTTTTGCGACCCATGACTTTGTCAGATTTCGCAACCGCTTGCTTGCAAGAACCCCCAAGATACCAAGACCCTGAGTACTGCACAGCGAGGACGTTGGTGCTTAAGGAGGGGAGAGTGTCATGTCCTAGCCCATTTATTTGAGTGCCAGTATCTGACATTATTTGTTTCCTCTAAATAGTACATGTATCTTAGCCATATTCAGTGACTCTTTTATTGTCATCACGGTTGTACCACTGTATCGACGTATTTTCCCGGACAATACAGAGTTACTAGCAATATCTCTTATATATAGCTCGTTTCTAAATACTTATATGAGCTTGTGCGATAAGGTAAGATAAGACTGTACATATAATCTCAGATATTCTGTATCGCTAGTAATAGTTTGGTTTAGTTAGCTGGCAGCACAAGCTACGGGTTCTAAGGCTGTTTCTAGAACGCCTGAGGCGTCTATATTTAAGACGGGGACTTACCAAAACACATGCTGGATTGTAAGAAACCATGTTCCTAAGACAATCTTATTAATTCTCTCTATGCTGTATGATTTCATCCAAAGATTAGGTTCTACTATTAGTCTAAGGTTGCCAACTTATTAGCCTAACCAAAGTAGCACCTCACAGTGTCGCTATTCTCCATGATACGCGGCCTTCTCCAACCGCGGCGGGGACGCTTATCAGCCATAATGGGCAGCTTGTGCTTGTCGAATCGGACATGCATGACCTTTGCTCCAGTGCGACTCCGGTCGTGCCGGAGCATGGGGGGAAAGGCTTGCGAAAAAAACCCTCGCTCAAATCGTCGACGGTCCCTATTCGATCTATGCACCTCCCCGTCCGAGATATTAGTTGCTCCTCCCGTCGCAGCTCGCCTCCTAGCAAAGTCTTCTCTCCTCCTTCGGGGGCTAGGAAGGGCAAGACGGTGTCCGGTTGGCTCTCTTGCCATGTGCCAGATTTTCTCATGTCCCGTTTCCTTTCACCGTCTGTTTCCATCACCTATTTGATCGCGATATTGGAGTCCGTACCCTTCCCTGGTGGTTTACATTGTTTAGGGGCCGCCTTTACGAGTAGTGTGCCGTTACGACAACCCTAGGCACACTGCCTGAGGCAACCTGTCGATAACCGGGTACCGACTAGGGGAGGGGTTGGTAAAACACATGGATAGAGTCGACGTTTCTCAGAAGATGGTTGGTACGGGAATATTTTTCCAAAAGCCCCCCGTACCGGGGTTTTCCGGCGGCGGATGATCATGAGGACATACACCGCCAAACCGTGCCGCTCCTCCGGCTGCGGCCCTCCTCCATCATGTTTAGCTCCGAGCCTCGCCCTTAAGGGAGACGTAAACTCGCGGGGCTGACGACTGCTAGCGAGCGCCATGCCCTAGCGCTGCTTCCCATCTGTCCGCCGCCAACTCCAACACCCTCGTCCCACCGCTGATCCGTCCGTACCCTTCTTCGCCAAAAACCATTTCGCAAACGCCGACCTCGCTCTTTTGTCGGGAGAGTATCTGCAAGCATTTAGTCCCGAAAAAACATGTCGGACTGCCCGAGCGGGAGATCTCTCTGCTGGTGTACGGATACTATGATTTTCCAAAACCCTCCGTATAGGACTTCCCGACAGCAGTTGATCCCGCGGATATGCCTCGTTTAACCCGCTACCGTGCCAAGCATGGCACGGCTACATGATTACCAGCGCCCACCCCGTGGAGGTAGAGGTAGGTGCCGACGGACATGCGAGCGCACCCCTCTCCGGGGCCGCTGCCGTTGCGCCGCCGGCGGGCGCCGAGCACAATCGACTAATTTTAGTCGGTTGTGCTTTCTCGTCAAGTCGTCATTAAAGAGGCAACATCTACATACAGAGTCTCAATGTGCTTAAAATGCACACTCAACCCACTATTGAGGTCGGTGGAACACGCCATTGCACCATGTTGTGGTTCTTATGCTCATAGTAATAGATAAATTAGTACAAATCGGACCTTCACATTTGCATTGACGGGAGGTCATTTTGCAGTTGGGAGGGTGATATTAAGGTCAACAAAACTCCACGAATACGAGTTTTTTTGGGGGCATGACTTTCATGTTAGAGATAGTTTGGAGTGTTGGGAGCATCATGCTCGCAGGATTTTCAACATCGTCAAATATAGGGAAATACCTAGCAGTAACAACACAAGGTGCACAACCGACTAAAATATTAGTCGGTTGTGTCCGGTATCCGGTGGTATAGTCAATAGGAGTTGTATTTTTGTGGGTTTGTTTGCCTGCTAATATGGCACAGTCTAGCGGAGGAGATCCTCATGATCGACCGCCGCAATAAAAACCCGGCACGAAGGGTTTTCGAATAAACATTTCCGTACTTGACATCTTTTGAGGAGCGGCGACTCGATCCGCGTGGTCGAACAGCCCCTCCCCGACCCCGACGTCGCTAACGTGTTCAAAATGTGGCGTTCCTCCTCCGAATGGTGCATGCTCCCTAAAGGTGCCATGATCTGGTCGGTGCGGCCGTCGTCCACCTCCAAGTCGGCGCGTTTACGCCCGGTGCTGAATGACACCATATCCGCAGGCCGGCCCTAATGGAATTGTTTCTCGTGGAAGTCGTAGGCATAGTCCTCAATGCCCAATAACATGTTGTCCCCGTCGAGGCTGTAAATTCAACGTTGTGGATTTGCGGCCGTGTATTAAATCCGCATTTATTTCACAAGGTCGGCAACGAACTTTACCCTCCCGAGCGACTGCAACATCATGTACATATCGCCAAGGCGTAGACGTCATGCGCCTTCTCGGTGCCCTCACTGTCCCGCTCGCCTATCTCCTTGCCGCGGTGTTCAGCCACCGCCTCCAACAACGGCCGCGAATGCATTTTCTTCCATGAGGGACCAAGTCCTCCGTTCCACGTCTTCGGTGATGCTCACTCACCTTTCAGCCCGAAACATGTACCAGCCATGGTTTTGCCTAAGTAGACAAATAAATATTGGGACATAGTGTGCACCACCCGAGCGAGTAGCCGTTTGCATTTTTCTTTCGCCGCCGCGATCAACGCTTTCGACAACTAGCTTAGCTCCCCAGAGGGCGCACCGACGAGAGATTGAAACTATGTGTACTCCTGCCCGGGGGGGAGCCAACGCCACCGCCACCGCCACCGCCGCCGACGGGGAGCGTGACGGGCCGAAGGCTTATCGATTGCCGGGGGGCGCAGGCTCCGCCGGCAGGGTGGCGCCGCTGCCGCCGCCGGAAGGGGGGGGCGTGGCCGACGTGGGGCGCGTTGGCGTGGGCGCGGCGGGGCTAACGGGACGCGATGTCCCGAGGTCGCGGTCGTCCCTACCGAGATCCACCCCGAACCTTAACAACCCCCCACGACCTTTGAGCATCTCTTTGCATGTGACGCACCCCCCAAGGCAAAGAGACAGCGACCGACATAGCCATGCATACCGGTATTATATATGGGGAAGAATTTCAATTCCGATGCCGCACACTTAAACATATACTCCTCGCTTAGTGGGCCTATATCACCAAGCTAATGCAGCGCTTTTAATCCGACTGTCGGAATCGGGAACGGATAGTTACACGGGTGTGGCGACTAGAGAAGTAAGAAGGAGAGAGATGGCGGCCGGCGAAGGCACCGGTAAAGCCGGCCGACCGCCACAAATAGGGAATAGAGTACCGCTAATATCATTACACTTAGTACTAGGATGACAAATAGCTACCTTGTACCTAAGCACTAGGCAACGGGATGCTAGTGCTAACACTCCCCCTCAAGGTAGCCGAGGTCTTGACGTCGTCCTAGCTTGCGTTGAGGAAGGTGTCATCTTGGTAGAAGGTGTAGTGCTTGTAGCGTGTGTCTCAAGCCGGGTAGGTGTAGCGACATGCGCTCACAAGAACGTGCTGCTACCGGCGAGTTGCCGATATGAAGCACTTCCAAATGTACTGCGGAATGTACTAGTCTGACATGTAGCGGGAAAAACTGTCCACGGGCGAATTAGCCGACTCATGAGTGCGACCGGCGAGGAAGAAGCAAAGCCAACAAGGCTGTGAGGAGCGTGTAGCCAAGCAAAATCATATACGGGCGCTGCTCGTGTTGACTCCCCCCTTTCGCCGTGGGAAGGATTAGGTCCTCGCTAAGCTACGTGAGCGTTGCGGCGTTGCCTCGGGAAAAAGCAATAAAAGTATTAATTAAAGTACGCACGGGCCGAATTTTCGCGGGTCGGTTTTAAACAACTAGATCCGGTCGAGGGCATCGGTAGGTTGAAGGCTAGGTGAGACTGAAAGCTGGGTGTTGCGAGCGGGGCGCCGGGCGCTTTACCAACGCTCTTCTCATTCTTACGTGGGAGATGGTAGGACAGTCGCGGACAAATAGCTCGAAGGCGAAGCGTGGTGTCGGTTGGACGATGAATTACTAGCGTGGCGCCGAGCGCTTTACACACGCTCTACTCTTTTCTAACGTGGGAGTAGGTAGGACTAGCGTCATAGCGTGGCGCCGAGCGCTTTACACACGCTCTTCTCTAGTGAAACTTGGTGGAGGGCCCATAATAATAACATGTCGGCATCGGGAGCGGATAGTTACACGGAGGTCGTGCCGGCCCCACAAGGGGGCCGGGTGTGGTCACTAGAGAAGTGTGAGGAGAGTTTGATGGCGGCCGGCGAAGGCACCGGCAAGGCCGGCCAACCGCCACTAATAGGGAGTAGAGTACCGCTAATGGCCTAACACTAAGTGCTAGGATGACAAATACCTACCTTACGCATAAGCACTAGGCAACGGGATGCTAGTGCTGACAGTGACATCTCGTGGTGAAAGGCACAAGTTAGCGGCGCCTCGTTGATCTTTTATAGCATCAAGCATGACGGGTGCTCGATAAGCGGAGCTTGCACGTTGGTCCAGACCCCGAAGGTGTTTGTGCTGGCATGATCACGTGCACGAATGAAGTAAGTCTACAGTCCAACGTATTGCGCGCCCGCGAATGCGCACACACGTACATAATATCCGCGTTCCAAATATCCGTCCCATGCCTACACCACCTGCTTAAATTCCCAGCACCAAACGCACCAATAAAAACAAACTACGAACGCCGCGAGCAAACAAAAATCGCCAGCCCCGTAGTCATTCCAACCTGGGTGGAGGAACTCACGAAGAGTGATCGGAGGCATAGGAATATGGAGACCGCTCTAGCCATAGAAAACGTGTCACTTTGGGGGCTTCGTAAGGGCGCTACCAGACAGAGTAGCAAGCCCTGCCCCTTATCATATTGTCTATTTGTGCAAGGGGTCACATGTGACCCCTTACACATGTAAAAGGTCACATGTGACCCCTTTCAGATAACGTTTTTTTAATGTGTTCATTGGCATGATGTTGGGAGCTACCTCAAACATTTCGTCTACAAGACCATCTTGACCCTGTGCAAAAACAATTGTTGAAATTGGTGCTAATATAGCAAAGTTCTAAGCGTCGGAACATGACGTGGTCGGGGGGTTTCATTTACTTCAACCTCGGCGCACCGCCATTTTTTCAATACTTGCCATGCGCGCAGAATTCTACTTGTACGATGTTCCATGCGCGGAGGCTATGGCAGTGGCCATCTTATTCGATGTTCGAGGTACCCATGGGTGGTATATAGTAGGGTTTAGGGTTTAGTATATTAGGGTTTTCCCTAATGTCGCCCTTCATTTAAAATTATGATGCCAAACAAGCATGTATATATCATATATACCATGTGCATATGTCGAGGTCAAGATTGGCCGTTTTTTTGGACATTATCATGTATTTACGAGCCCCCAACACAAAAAAATGAAAGACGTCACATGTGACCCCTTACGATGCCCCCCTAGAATGTGCTAGAACGGCGAAATTTTGCCGCATGCCGTAGAATAATGTTTAAATGATAGTAACGATGGTATCCATCTATTTCTGCGTAGTTTTGATGCCGGATGACCAAGCTACAGTAATTTCCGTAGTATCCCCCCCAAAACCATTATTTTGGATTCGCTCTTGCAGCTTACACCCCCGTATACATGTCACTTGCAAGACATCAAAACTTTTAATATTTGGTCTGAGTTTATCGAAATGGACACAACTAGCCTAGAGGAGCAACGTTGATATTCTAGAATGAATGAATTAATGAATTTTCTAGAATGAATTTCTAGAATGAATGAATTTTCCGTGTGACTGTAGATGATGGCGCAAACCGAATGGGAGGGGTCACATGTGACCCCTTCCACGCGCAAATAGACAATATGTTGTAATTAGTTTCCAATTATACAGTCATGAGGAACAACATCGCATAAAGTGTCAGACTGTTATTGTTCGCTTAATGCTGGTTTCTCCGTCTGAAGTGATTTAGTAGATGCGGAGGGGTGATCTGTTGGTTTTGTAGAAGTGTGCAAAATGCTGTGACACAAGACTGCATCAATGCTGCAACATGCTATGACACAAGACTGCAACATAGAAGCCAAAATCCCGTAGACAGAAAATATCGGCGCTATGCTTCGAGTTCCGGTAATGTGAAATTAAAAACCCGAAAGCCGCGATTTGAACAATCCAAGCAACCGTAACCGCTGCCATAATGATTGCTCAACTCCAGTTGGACCTCCAAACACACATGATTATGAAATTGTACGCTAATGGAACTCCAGCCTTGTCTTCACTGGATGTTCTCAACCTGGACGGAGATAATCAGATGCTGTCTAGATACACGAAGAGCTAAAATTCACACCCGAAACCCCTTGATCCAGGCGTCGTTCTAATCCCCTTCCACATCTACCCTTCTCCTGGGGCAGCTTTTTTTCATTGGGGGGCTGGAATGGGTGCCAGATACCGTAGAAACTGTATTCCGATTTCTGAGGGAGGAGAATACCCTATCTTCGCTTAAACAGGAGAGTGACAGTCTGCGGACTCCGCGGCAGAGGCGAGACGCTCCATGAGTACCCGAGGGTTGACACCCACAGCGGAGCGTCGAGGGGAAAAGCGCGCGGCACGTTGCGAGCCGGTGGGCGAGTCCGTGGCGACGGGGCCGTAGTGTAGCTCGTGATGGGGGCCGGGCTTGGCGCCAAGGCTGGAAGGGAACCAAAACATGTTGGCAAAGGTGTCTTGTCCCGTCGACTCGCGCAACCCGGCCGAGTTAGCCATCTGCGACGGCACGTGACCCGGGCGGCCCGTAACCAAGGGGCGAGCGGCGGGGGAGGCTGTCATGATCACCGCCGGCGGAGGGGCGTTGCGCAAGGGGGGTCGAGGAGAGTCCTCCGCCGACTCCCACGTGCTCGACGTGGTGTCTAGAGTGGGGTGCAACTGGTGGCCGCTCGTCCCGAGCCTGGTCTCCTCCGTGTTAGGGCTCGAGGTATGGTAGTCGTGCATGACGACGCCGGTGGAGAGCGGCGAGTGTTTGGCAGCGCTGGCGGCGGAGGTGGTGGCGGAGGGGTGCATCGCAGAGAGGCGCTCGAGAGACTGGGGGTCGGAGGCAAGGCAGCACTCGATAATGCTAGGGTCGACCACGTCCCGGTCCTTTAGGGCAGCGTGCTGATTGCCTGAGAGATAGTTGTCTCCTTCGTCGTCGTCGACCGCGCGACTCTCGACGCTTCCCTTGTCGTTGGACTCGCCGCGACGCAATGCCGCGCGCCGCCTGTAAACGTGCAGGTATGCAAAGGCACCGCCAATGACCGCACTGCAGACGACGACGATGACGAGCGAGAGAGAGACGGCGAAGACGGTGTTCGAGCTCGAGCCATTGGTAGGCGAGATCGTCCTCATTGTACCAGCGGTGAGTGTCTCGCGAGTGGGGGTGCAGCGGCCGCGCGCGACACGGTAGTAGCCCGCCTCGCACTGTCCGCAGTCGTCACCGGTAAAGCCGGGGTCGCAAGCGCACACGCCCGATGCGTGTAGGCAGCGACCGGTGCCACTGCACATTGCATCCGACGAATCAGCGGGCGCCGGGCACTGATGGAGCGCCTGGGGACAGTCGATGGGACAGCCCTCGAGTTCGTAGCCGACCAACTTGGTAAATTCACCGACGGGTCGCTCGCCCACTTCGCACACGCCGTTACCACACACGCCTCGACGTTCCACAAAGACGATACCCAGTAATGACAGACCGCCGTTGGCGCGCGGTGCCGACCCCGGCGACTCCAATACCTCCTCTCGCAGGGTCGCTAAGGCAGAGGCCGCGCTCACACGAGTGCCGTCGCCGTCACGGAGCCCACTCAGGCGCAGACGTGCCGATAGAAAGTGCGACAGGCCGTCTCCGCCACTCACCCACTCGTCACCCACGGGGACCATCGGCTCAGCGTGGTCGGGCAAAACTACGCTGTCAGCTGTCAAGCCCAAGAGCCCCCGCCTCGGCTTTCGAGGCAACGGGGGCTTTAGGTCGCCGCCAGTCTCAACAGCCACGCCGAGAGCCGACACATATCGCCGATCGGACTGCACACCCACCTGCGCCGAAACGGGTGGAGACAGGTCGATGGATGACGATGGACGAAAGCTGTATAGCTGCGTTAAGGATGCCGAGCCGAGAGCGGGCTGCCCTTCTGCCACGGGAAGCAGCCGTCTAGAGACAAATGTTTCCAAATCGATCGACAGAGACTCTCGGTAGTTCGAGTCGGCCAGCAAAAACTCAATGTCGGAAACACCAGGCAGGCCAAAGACGAGGTCGACGACGGTGTCGCAACTGGCACCGTCTCCACCGCAGACACCACACTCGTCGAGCGTGCCGTCGGAGCAGCAGAGGCCGGCGGCGTCGAGCGGACCAGTACAGCAGGCACCTGCGACGTCGACGGAAAGAGCGGGGCCGTCACAGGCGCCACACGCGTCCAAAACTCCGCTGTCACAGCATTCGCCGCTCGAGTCGAGAACGGCGCCCGCAGAGCAGCACTGACCCGAAATATCAACCCCAGCGGGACAACACTGTCCTTGTGCGTCCATCACGCCGCTGAAGCAGCTCGAGGGTACTTCACAGTAGGGGCCAAGGACGCCGGGCAGGCAGTCGCAAGTCTGCGTCTCAAGATTACAGGTGCCCGCCCCGCTGCAGGCTTGGTCCACGCCACACTCGCCGCATTCCCTCTGACCGCAGCGGGATGAGTCAGTGGGTCGCGGGGCAGCTCGCAAGCATGCCTCCTCTTCCATTGTCTCGTCCGAGGAAAGCGAACGACACTCGACGCTGCGTTTCATCGTGCCATCGCTGCTACAGGTCGAGGTGCAGTCGCTCCATGCACCGACACGCCACACACCAATCTCGCACGGTGTTGCGTTGCATCGACGTTCCAATTCGAGGTCAGTTGCGTCGCAGCCGTCGGCATCGGGTGAACCATCAGCAGATACGCACTGCGCGTCGCGGGTTGCAATGCCACCGTCACAGTTGACGGGGCAGCTGCTCCAGTCACCCAGCTCCCAGTGCGGACCAGTGGAAGGGCACGCCTCCTCAGCACAGCTCTCTTGGCTCAATGCATCCATGTATGCCTGAAGGCAGCTGCTTCGAGGCAGTAGAGCACCGAGGGTTGCCCGGCACAAGACGGGGCGCTCCCTCATGCCGCCACCGCACGACACACTGCAGGTGCCCCACTTGCCTGTCGTGACCACCGGCTGCTCGCACGGGCCAACGTTGCAGGCACGGAAAACCGGCGGAGCCTCACCTGCTCCGTCCGCCACGCAAGCGCGAGGGTCAGCAATCGTCCAGCCATCTTCGTTGATTTTGGCGCATTGAACCGTGCGTGTCTGCGTGCCTCCCCCACAGACAGCGCTGCACTCGCCAAAGCCATAAATGACCCATCGGTGGCGAAGAACAGGCGCACCGCCGTGTGGAACAGCTACGTCTCCGTCTTCAATGCTATCTAAGCTCCACTGCTCGTTGGCGGGCGTGTCAACAGGCTGCGACAGGTACTCTTCAATGCTATCGTCAGTTGAGGGAGGTGGGTATGGGTCTTGTCCGGGGGCACACTCGGGCGAGTTGCACTCTCGAGACTCGACCAGCGCGGGGCACTCGGTGGACGGGTCGGAGGGGAGTCGGGTGATGGCGCGCTCGCGCGACTGCGTACCTGGGCCGCAAATGCTGTCGCAGTGCCCCCATCGACCCCAATCTGTCACCTGACACTCTGCACTGCATGGTTGCGTGTTACAGGGTTGAATCTCGTCTGTCACGGAGCAGGGGAGGCCGTTACCGAGACGAGGAGACAACACGGGTCGCGACCTTGTCTGCGTGCCGCCGCCGCACGGAGCGCTGCACTGTCCCCACTCACCCCACTCGCCTAGCTCACAGTCCGACTCGGCAAAGCAATCTTCGAACGGCACACGACACGTGCGCTGCTGCGTCAACTCCGCGCACGGCGCGCCACCACCCGAGGGAACCTCGAGAACGTAGCGACTCCGCATCTGAATGCCGTCCCCGCACTGCGCGCTGCACTGACCCCACGCACCCCAGGGACTGACCGCGCAGTCCACCACACACTCCTCTTCGCCGCAGGCTCGCTTCTCTACCAATGCAGGGCAGGGCGCGCCGGCGTTTGCTGGTTGCGCTGTGACCCGACGCTCGCGCAGCTGCGTCCCTCCACCGCCGCACTCCACACTGCACTCACTCCACGACCCCCAGTCACCTACCTCGCAGTCGACCGGCGTGGGGCGTGTCTCGTCGATACGGTGCAGCTCGTTCGGTCGTCTGTTGAGCGACAATGAATACGTCGTACTCGTCTCGCCATCAGCGGCGATCACAGTTACGCTGACGTCATCGATAGACGTTTCGATGGGGACGCTGAGGCCGTGCGCGCCACCGGGAACGAGAAAAGGAAGGGAGAGACCGCCGGAGCGAACGTCGACCAGAGGGTTACGGCTCAGAGTGTCAGCGCGAATCCACAGCAAGCTGACGCGCTCACCCACATCCGCGCGGTAGTCGGTCACGTCGAAGCGAAACTCGGGAAACAGTGAGAGCGGTGGCCCCGAGGGTCCACCCTCCGCGAACGTCAACGTCTGTAGATACGTCTCCCTCTGATGGCTTAGCAACTTGACAATCACCTCATACTCTTTCATCCGGCCGTCAGCCGCGGCAACTGTTATAGTCACTCGGTTTTGACCCTCTTCGAGCCGCAGCCGCTGAAACCCAGTCGCCTGGATAGACACGCCAGCCCCTTGCTGTGGCTGCGTTGACGCAAACACGCCCTGGAGTCGACCTCCCGCTGGCGCGTCACCTGCTTGAGTAACCTCATGCGTGTTCTCCGGCGAGGCTCGATACTTCTCAATATCTACGTCCACGCTGGCGTCGTCATTGTCCGCGACGAACGTGACTGTGGTCTCCGGGGAGCCAGGGGGTGTGGTACAAGAGTAGGCCGTGACGTCAGGAGCAAAGCGGGGAGAAATCTCGCAGTTAGTGAAGGCGAGACTGCGAAGTTCGATGCTGGCAGGGGAGTCGCCGCCACCGCCGCTCGATGCGCCTCCAGAACCAGCGGACTCGTCCACCTCGCCTAGTGAGAACTCGTCTGGCTCGATACCGGATACAGGGTTTACCTTAAGCACGTACTGACCAGAGTCGCCGTCGTAGCCGTCAACAACGAAGAAATACTCTTCACCCGCTTCCAACTTAAGCCTTATTTTGCTCTTGTAGCCGCAGCGGTCGTCATTGCACGCAAACAGGACACGCTGCCGGCCAGTGAGGATAAACACTTTAGTGTCGTAGTCAGAGTCGCACAGGTTGATGTCGACGAGTTGGTCCGAGGAGGGGAGGTAGCGATACACGACGTCAGGCGCGTTCCCGCTGTCGCCCCACTCCGAACAGTCTTCATTGTAACGATGAGTGTAAGTCGCCGTGCTGCGCGTGTCAACAAAGGGCAGCGCCTCGATCTCGATGGGAAAATCGGTGTCCTCTCCCAGTTTCTGACGGTCGTCTGTCACCTGAAAGTACGTCTCGAGGTCATCGAACTCGGGGTCGTCGCTCGATAGCTGAAACACCAGGTTAAAACTCTGTCCTCGCGGGCTCCGTGCAGATGGCTCGAAAACAAAATACTGCGCCTCGTCCCATTGAGAGGGACGAAACTCGATGCGAGACACGGTGACCTTCCCTCTCTCGGCGGGCACGTCATCAAGGCGCAGTACCACTCGCGCGGTGGGACGCTTCGCCAGCGTGATAGAAACCCAAAAGGGCGAGTCCGCGGTTTCGTCGCTGAGACGAAACTCCGGTGGGCTGAAGTCGATGGGCGTAAAGATGTTCGTGTTGAGCAAAACATTGGGCGCGCCTTTAGTCGCCACAATCTGACCAGCTGTCCCGCTCGAGACCAAAGCATTCTTAACGACATAAGGCAGCGATTTCGGTGAGCGCTCGAGGAAGAGCGCCGCAGCGCCCGCCACAAACGGCACGGCCATTGACGTGCCTGTCATATAGCCTGTCGCGGTAGGGCTGGTGTGAACTGCGGACAGAATATTGACGCCCGGGGCAAAAAGGTCCACGCACTCACCAAAGTTGGAGTTCCAGTAGATTGCATCGGAGGAGGAGGAAGCCGCGACGGTGAGCACGCTCGACACTCTTGCAGGGCTCTGCATGCAGGCGTCGCGGTTGTCATTCCCGGCTGCAACGCTCACGCTGATCCCACTGTCCACGAGGCCCTGAACCGCAAGGTCGAGGGCGTTGTAGGGTTCGCCTCCCAGACTGAGCACAGCCACCGCGGGAGACTCGTGACTTCCGGCGAGCTCATCCAACGCGCGGATGACGCGGCTGTACTGCGCGTTCCCTTGGCAGTCCAACACCCGCACCGCGTGCAGCGTCACGTTCTTCGCAACACCGAAGGTGAGACCCCCAAGTGTGGCGGCCACGTGGGTGCCGTGCCCGTGGCAGTCGGTGCTATTGCCATCACCAAAGCCAGAGTAGGTGTTGCGCACGCGGGTTCCGGGTCGACCATCTGCATATTTGAACTGATTGTGCATCTCCTGGATTCCCTGCGCAATGAAGCACATGAAGTTCGAACATCTCAGACAAATAAATGAGTCAAAGTAAAATCTAGCTCCCTGTTGCCACTCGACATGTGACTCGCAGCAAGTAATCCCCCTTGCTTTCAATTTGAACGGCAGACGAGTAAATCATTAGGCCATTCTAGACTATCACATTGTCGGTACTGAAGGGATATTGTAGTATTTCTAATGAAAATGTTCACGGGATTGGTGGTCTTGATGGTTGGTGATGCATGCATATATACATACATGCAAATACATGCATACATACATACATACATACATACATCCATACATACATACATGCATACATACGTGCATGCATGCATGCATACATACATACATACATACATACATACATACATACATACATACATACATACATACATACATACATACATACATGCATACATACGTGCATATATACATCAATTAAAAGAAACTAGTATTGAGTAAATAAGATATCATGGGATGCTGCATGAGTGCACTGGGACTATGCTGCCGCATCAAATTTGAGTCACTAGGTTCGAGTGAAAAGGAGCCTCTAGACTTGACAAGGAGTCGAGCATATGCCAATATGGAAAAGTCGAGAGGGCTATGGGAGATGATTAGCTGAGCATACGAGTTCATGTGAAGGGGGGGAAGGATAGGGTCCGCACCGTGTCGATGATGTAGGCATGAACGCCCGTCCCGGTCGTGGTGTAAGAGTAACTGCTCGACAAAGGAAGAGAGGTCTGGTCTATGCGGTCAAGCCCCCATGGCGGCGACCGCTGGCTCGTTTGCACCGAAACCGTAGTATCCCGCCATACCTCCTGCACGCAGCCTTTCGCTGCGTCGACAAAAGCTGCGAGGTTGGCGACGTCCAGCGTGACCGCCATTCCGTTGATAGTGCGTCGATAACGTTCGAAACATTTGCCGTTAAAACGACCTGTGCCCGCCGTCGCCGCCTCTTCACACAGCCGCTCCGGGCTACACTCGCGTCGCTTGTGTAGAACAACTACCCAGGGCACGCCTGCGTCCTCGTGATGCTGCTCTCCTGCCGATGAAGATGACGTTATGCGCACGCCACCGCCGCTCCTTCCCTTCGGCCCGCTCAACGATAAACTGCGGCACCCACGAAAAAATGATGTCAGGTGTGACTGCCGTGGAAACATAAATGTTAGTCGAATGAAGGCGAGAGAAAGCAAGCGTCAGGACTATTGAGATGGATAACTGTTCTGGAGGGCAAGGCGGTGGTTGGGTCGGGTGGCGAACCCGTAGATTGGCGGACCGCCGTGCGAAAAGGTGACGGGATTGTCGACCATACGGTGCGTCGTGCCAACCCCCGCCTGCTTCGAAACATATTCGGTATCTAGTTGCTCCGCCAATAAACGACCGCGTGGTTTGCGCGGTAGAGCTGTCTCCGCACCCCTCGCGCAACTGAGTAGCACCGCTAGTGTGACCGTCGCAAGGGCGGCCGCCCACAGCAGCCGCCGCGACATGTTACCGTCTTCGCGTTTTCGCTTTACCCCCTTCAGTACTAGTTCACTGGTAAAGCAACTACCGCCCCACCGCCATCTCGGCGGTCGCCACGCGCCGTGCCCCTTATCTTCCAGCAGCCCCAGCCACTATACTTGGAGCTTTTTCCTCCACGTGCACTCAGCCTGCGAGGGATAGGCAAGGAAGTGCACCGTAATGTCCGGCGAGAGGTGGGTGTCAGTTGTCTGACTGTTTCATTGAAAATATAGTACGTTGGGTCATAATCTGCGCCCATGTACTATTTCAACGACCTGACCGGCCACCGACACAACGCCGGCCTACCAGGTCAAAATGAGCCCGCAGAAACAGAGAAGTGAGTTCGTTCAGTGATTGGAGAAGTTACAAAACAGATAAAGATATGGGGTCAGGGAGGTGGGGCAGGGTGGTGCGGATCGATAGTGCATCTGGGAAAGGACGACGACCCTCATGACGCCCCGCTCAGCCTAACTTGACGAATGACCTGTCACGTGACGAAACGAACCAGGGACGTGGGGCCGAGGGGATGGCTGTATAACTGTATTCTGAATTTTGCATGGATGGTATGAGCCAAAAGGGCTCCCAAGCTACCTGCCAGGGCGCGGTGCTCGTTCGCGTGCTTGGGCTTGCTTTCCTCTTGATTGGTGCTACAAAGATAAGTTACGGACGGTGCGCTAGATTTGCAAAGGCTGTCAACACCCCTCCACCCTGCCCTGCCTGCGTCAAGCACCTGCTACAATACACGTCGGCGATGGCTTACCAAGACTGAGGATGTTTTGTGTCACCCTTTGCAACGAGTGCGACCGGCTTGGAGGTATTTCCACGCGGCGCTGCGGAGGTGTTCGGTTCAGATGGTCGGTTTATCCACTATAAATAAAAGATCCCGCGCCTATTAGCGATATTACTGCTTTCGCTACTACACCGCACAGGTACCTGTGGCTACAGTCGACCGCTCCTATGCGGGGCTGTGGTAAGCTCTGGTCCAAGCTGTGCCTAAGGATTTAGTGACGTCTCTGCTTTTGAGGACAGGCAGCGGTGCTGCTGCGGCTGACTTGGCCTTAACGTAACCGTATTCGTACTTCAACGACTTTTGATTAAGTAGTATATGTACCCGTACTTGAAGGTATAGCCCGTTTATACATACACTCCCCCACAAAAGTCTGGACAAGACATCATACCTTCGCATAAAAAACGGTATATATAACGCGGGCAGAAAATCTTGCCCGTTTTCTCTGCCCGCCGGGTATCCCGTACCGGTATTTTCTGCCCGCTGGGTATGCTGTACAGGTATACGCGCAGTATACCCAGGTATATTCCACCCGGGCACAGCACGTGGACTCTGCCGGGCAGAGAATCTGAGCTGTTGTACTTAAAGCTAATCACGCCCTCGTATCAGCTTTAGGCATACGTGAAAGTGAGGATTTAATGTACTGAATTCGCACGTCACACTACTCCAGGGCTGACGGGGATGGTACTAGCGATACTTGTATTTCTATAGTACCCGTACTCGGTAGTCGAGGCAGGTATTTCTGATTTCGGCCGCCAGATGGGCAAGAGTGTTGGTATTAATTAATTCAATTTCTTACAAGACAAAGCAGCACGTTGGTTTTAAGCACGTGTCTGACTGCATGCCTACTATTATTGTACCCAAATATTTTTATAAGAAAAAAGGCAGCGGAGACCACCCAGTAAAAATAATAAAAGAGGAAAAAACCTAAGCCCGAGGAACGGGAAGGCATGCCACCGCATCAGCACCGCCTTCATGCAAAGCGTCACGGAGATAGGAACCCAAAGTACCATGGAGAGCAAGAGAAAGACGTTGCATGAATTCTCGCCACATATCTCCCCAAAAACAATGTACCTATTATTCAAAACGATGCCTTTGAAGAGGATAGGTACCACAGTTTCAGCCCGCCCTTTCGCATTGCAGTCGCTATATAATAGCTGCCTAGGTAGAACACTTTGGCGCTTTCAAATTTTCGTTGTGTGGCGGCTCGAACATCATCGCGATAGGGGAAGGATATATATGTACCCCTACAGACGAGTATCAACGCTGCAAGTAGTCGCCATGCGGGCAAAATTATGCTCGCGGTGATGCGCGACTGCGCAAATCTACATGAACTGGAGAACCCCGGCATTTCGGACATTGTTCACATTTAGCAATCGAGACCCACGCGAACGGTAGCAACTACCTGGTAAAGGCGCAAACCTACGCGAAAGTTCGGCACACACAACACATTAATACTCGACGTGCGGGAATTTACGTTTGTTTGCGGCCGGGCCCTTAATTCGACGCGTGGAATCTCTCCGATAGCGCATCCCATGCCAGGCGATTGTCACTTCGGCTTGAATGCAATAGCCTTTTATTAATCTATAAAAACAGCTTAGCAAGGGCCGTAAGTCGTATGGGTAGTTATGCACGAGAAAACATTGCGAAATTATTGTGGTCATTACTGTTGACTTGCTTATTGGCGAAAATGGAGTGTCACACGTGTGTCATTGACACGCATCATGGCACGCGGGATCAAGCAACACCAGAACTCCGCATTGAACATATGGGACATCTGTGAACATACGTCCGTGTGTTGTTTGGGGTGAAGAAGAGTTTCATCCTCTCAGCCTTACAACATAACCTCATATTTTCTTCACTCCCTTCAGTGCAATACATTCGTCGAATGCACCGATTCTGAAAATGGCATTATAGTTGGCATTATCATATCGTTTTATTTGTCTTTATGTCTTGTTGCCATTATTTAATGCTCGCGCGTGACCTTTTATTATAATGTGAAATATGCAGTACAATATGTTCATGTCTCAGATAAGAGTTTTAAGCGTTCGTGTTGTATCTTGTTTATCTTTTAATTGACGCCAATTGGGGCATCTTCGCAGAAAATAAACTCTAGTGCCAAAATTTGCATTATTTTGTATCCCCTTTTTGCCATCATAGCGAAAAAGTGGATATCGGTCACCACAAAGAAAATTCGAGACCACGGAATTGAGAAGGTGGAATCCATTTTTAAAAACACACGTCGACATTGTAAGGTGTGTAGTTGTTGTCATGCGTGCCAAATCGTTGTGTTCTATGTTGCTGTACGTTATTCAAATGAACGTAATTATTTATAGTACATTGCTTTTGGATATAAAGACAACGACTCCGATGAGGTAGACAGCTAAGCGGTCAATCTTCTTTCATCACATGCAGGTCATAATAAAAGAGTGCAACACCAAACATTGTGGCATGGACGGGTTTCCGGAAGAGGTGACAAGATCAACGTATCACGATTGCATGCCCTGGTAAAGCTTGAAGATGATTTCGAGAACTATCGATCGTCGCGAGGAAGAAAGAGCAAGTGCGAAGCGCTTCTAACTAAGTAACTCACAGTCGGCAACATTGTCCATCCCTTAGGCTGCGGGGCGGAGTACCGTGTCAGAACCGAAATGATATGACAACCTCCGTGGTAACTTATTTTTGGTCAAAGGTAACGACAAATTTTGATCGGAATTGTTGCACTATGAATAACAGCACACTTAGTGTCTCTCTCACACACGCACATACACACATAAACATTTTACACACACACAAGCTCTCTCTCTCTCTCTCTCTCTCTCTCTCTCTCTCTCTCTCTCTCTCTCTCTCTCTCTCTCTCTCTCTCTCTCTCTCTCTCTCTCTCTCTCTCTCTCTCTCTCTCATGCATGAGTAATCTCTTGTCGGGCTTGCCGCATGCACAAAGCGATGATGGCATCCAGGATGTAGCAGTGAGAGGGATGCAGAAAATTGAATGTCATACAAAGCGAAAAGGCTTTCGGAGATTCAATAGTTACAAACTTCTCGAATGAGAGATGGCCGGCAAGAGAGACATGTTATATTGTCAGCGCGGCACTTAAAGTAGCTCCGCAATTTGACGCACGCTAGCAAACAACTAAACACGGATCTCCCCTCCTTCCTAGAAAGCGTGGCGGCCACCCCGCCTTCATGTTACCAGAATTCACCCGTTATTTCGCATGCTCTGAAAATAAATTTGAATTTTAAATGAAATAAAATTTAACGTCTTCAAGGCCCCTGTAATTGCGATGCTGGCGAGCCAGGAAAAATTCGTCAAATTCAAAACGTGGAGAACAGGCAAAGGGGCAAGCTTCTTTCATCACAGGCATGTCATCATAAACGAAATCAACGCCATACTTCGCGGTAGGGGGGGGTTGTAAAGGGGAAGAGGTGGCAAGATACATGGACCATGACCGCACCCCCCGGCAGGGCCTTATTAAGATCTTTGCGAGAACTATCGCCGCGAGTAACAAGTGGAACGTGCGATGCGCATCTATGTCACCGTACCTCTGTGGTAGAGTAAGTTTTTAAAAAGACATAATGATTTCAATCGACTCATGGTAGTTGCATTCTGGAGAGACACACATACATGCACACACACACACACACACACACATACACACACACACACACACACACACACACACACACACACACACACACACACACACACACACACACACACACACACACACAAACATCCCCCCCCCCTACACACACAGCCTTGCACGCATGCCGCATATTGTGAATTAAGGGGACGACACAAAATACTGATATCTATTGGTCAGCTTGCAGAATCGTTTGATTGGGAATCACACAGCTTGTCCTTGCATGAAATTATCTTCTAAATAAGGATAAACCACATTTTTCCTCATACTATATCATTTTACCATTCTACGTGCAGGTCTTCCATTGTTTATTCATAATATCACTCGTCTACCCAAGAAAGATTGTAATCAACCAATTTCATCCAAGGAAAGCGATATACATATAATTGTAAGTAGCTATTTTCTGCTGAATCTCTGATGTATGTGCGCTGTATTAATATTTTATATTATATTGTCTTTATCTTTTTATTATACGTAGTACACGGATGTACCTCGTACCTACATCCAATTTGAGAAATATCTATCAAGCATCCCGGTGAACTAAAATTTTAGTGTGATTTCGTTAAGTACTATAGCTGCACGTATACCTGGCCTTAAAAAGGGTATTTCTACATTTTGGCAAGAATCTGCCCGACGGGCAGATTCTTGGATGATCCGATGGTTGACAGCCCGCGACGAAGCCGCTCCGTACTGTGCCTTCGAATCCTGCCCGTACCTGACTTTGCCCGAAATAGCATATAACAACCCGGTATATAATCCTGCATCGACTGTATATTGATATTTCTTCTGAACTCCCCGGCAATACGTTTGCGCCCAAGATGGACTGCGCCCACACATTGGAGGAAGTCGCCGTGCCGGTTACACGAAAGAAACAAGAGGATGAAAGTGCCGAAATGTGAATGATTGTGCAAAGGTCGTGCGTATATTATGCACTAGCGACGAAGGAGGGAGCTGTTGGGCAGGCCGTTGTGGAGGAAATACACCAATTCGCGTATGTAGACTTACCACCGATATCCGCACAGCCCAAGGGCATAGTGCGTTCGTCAACATGATTAAAAATGTCACAACTTGCTCATTAAATATCAAAACATGTTGTTTATGGTACCATTGGACGCGTCTGTACAAGACGCGTCAAACGAAATTGAAATTGAAATTGTTTACAACATGCACCGTGTAAAACCGGTTGCTGTCTCGGGGCCCTCCATGCTTTGCCATGCTAGGTCTCATTTGGCAGGGGCTAGACCGTGAACCGCTAATTCTGACCTCTCCATTGGCAGTAGCGATACCGTGTAAAACACACACGTAAACATCAATTTATTACTTTCTGATTCTATTTTTTTTTTTGCATACATCATAAAATAAAAAGTGTCACTATTCTTCACGACACGTGGCATGCTCCAACCGCGGCGGGGACGCTGATCAGCTAGGTTGATTAGCTTGTGTTGGACTGCTGGTCGGGTCGGACCTGCCTAACCTCCGCTCTTGTGCGACCCCGGTCGTGCCGGAGATAGGGGGGAAAGGCAAGCGAAAAACCCCCTCGCTCATGTCGTCGACGGTCCCTACTCGATCCACGCACATCCCTGTCCGAGATATTTCTTACTCCTCCCGTCACAGCTCGCCATCTAGCCTAGTCTTCTCTCCTCCTTCGGGGGCTAGGGAGAGATAATATCTAGGCCGCAGACGGTGTCCGGCTGGCTCTCCTGCCCCCGTGCCAGATTTTCTCATGGCCTATGTCCTTTCTCCGTGTGTTTGCAGCACATGTACGATCGCGGGGTGGCCATCCGTACCCTCCCCCGGTGGTTTACGTTGTTACGGGGCCGCCTTTACGAGCAGTGTGCCGTTACGATAACCCTAGGCACATTGCATGAGGCAGCATGTCGATAACCGGGTACCGACTAGGGGAGGGGTTGGTAGAACAAAGGGATGGAGTCGCCGCTCCTCAAAAGATGGTGGGTACGGAACTATTTTCCAAAAACCCCCCATACCGGGCTTCTCCGGCGGCGAATGATCCTGAGAACCTCCGCCGCCAGACCGTGCCGCTCCTCCGGCTGCGACCCTCCTCCATCATGCGTAGCTTCGAGCCTCGCCCCCAGGGGGAAATTGGAAATTGGAAATTGTTCACAGCGAGCCGGCAAACTGGACCGGAGGCCATCTATCGGGCCACTATGTCTAGCCATACAAGACTTATGCGCAAGTCGGCCCCGGGTCTCTTCGACTAGGTACACCTATCGACACACCTAGCTTCACGGTGTGTCGGCGTTCCTCGGGAGTTAAGAAACTGTAAGCAATCACAGCAATTGCCACAGCCCCCCCGCCCAAGCAATAACAACGTGATAATTTTGTAATCAAGAAAAAAGGTCTGAAAATAAATCTATTTGTCAAGAAATGCAAAACTAAACTGCTGCTCGACCTTCACGATGCACGGCCCGCTCCCACCGAACCGGGGTGCCGACCGGCCTAGGCCGGTCGGCGTTCCGGAGGGACGACGGGCCATCCTAATCTAGCTTCCGCGTGACCTCGGTCTTGCCGAAGATAGGAGGGGAAGCGCTGCCAAAAACCCCCTCCTCGCGTGGTCGCTCGTCGATCCCGCCGCCGCATATCGTAAGCCCCGCCCCAAGGTCGTTGCCGCGTCTACCGACGCGACGCTCCTCCTTGTCGAGGTCCCCGGTCACCTCGATGGCAAGTGGGAGGGACCGAGACACGCATACATAGAAAAATGGGCGCTCCTGCTAATTTTCCCCTCTCATTTCCTCGGTTTTCTCTTTGTCTGGTACCCGCGTACTTGCGAGATAGTCCGGCATGCGTCCGTACGAGTTGGGAACGGATAGTTACACGGAGGTTACACACCGGTAAAGCCGGCCGACCGCCACTAGTAGGGAATAGAGTACCGCTAATAGCATAACACTAAGTACTTGGATGACAAATAGCTACCTTGTACATAAGCACTAGGCAACGGGATGCTAGTGCTAACACCCCCCTCCGATCGCGCGTCCACCGAGCGGCTTTTTTTGAGCAGGGGCCCCCGGGCCCACACTCAAGAAGTTGTAGGTCTGTCGGGGTAGTGGGTGTCGAAGAGGGGGGGGGCAGGTCACCGTAGTCGGATCCGTAGGGCAGCGGGTGCACGGAAAATAGTCGAAACCCTGCGTACGGGGTTTTCCGGCGGCGCCGACCCGGAGGGTCGTCGTCGCCAGATCATGTCGCTCCTTCCGTCGCGACGGTCTCCTTGCCTCCCAAGCTTACTCCTCCCCCCGGGAGATGTATCTTGTCGACGTAACGGCTCGCTAGTAAGCGCCATGCCATGGTGCTGCTCCCCAACTAGCTATACGCCGGGTACGGACATTAGTTTAGTTTCCGAAAAGGCCCTCCGTACATAGCTTTCCGCCGGCTGCTGATCCTGAGGATCGCCGCCGCCTCACATAGCCGCTCTTCCGCCTGCGACCGGCCACCGGCATGTGCCATGTCTTGCCTCACCCCCCGGGAAGTTTCGACTGGCACCAGGCTAGTCGACGGCTAGCGAGCGCCCTTTCTTGGCGCTGCTTCCCGGCTGGCCACCACTACCTCCAACACCCGCTTCCCACCATTGATCCGGCCGTACCCTCCTCGCTATCAAACGCTCTTGGAGTACAGACCCCACCCCCTTGAAGTAGGATTGCATTCAGTAGTATCTGACCGCGAAAAAACATATCGGACGGGCCGAGCGGGAGATCTTGGTGCCGGTATTGCACAGAAATTACTTTTTCGAAAGCCCTATGTACAAGGCTTTCCATAGAGCTGTTGATCCTGCGGATTGAGTTGTCGGCCCTCTTAGCCCCCTACCGTGCCAGGCTTGGCACGGCCACGGGGTTTCCAGCGCCCACCACGGGGAGGTGAGGGGATACCGACGGGCATGCGAGCGCTACCCTCTCCGGGGCCGCCGCCGCCGCACCTCCGGCGGGCGCCCCCTAGGGGGACTTAAAACTCACATGGTTGGCGACCGCTGGCCAGCGCCGTGCCCTAGCGATGCTTCTCAACTGTCCGCCACAAGCTCTAACACCCTCGTCCCATCGCCGATCTGTCCGTACCCCTCTTCGCCAAAAACATTTCGCAGACGCCGCCCCCGCCCCTTTGTCGGGAGACTATCTGTGAGTATTTAGTAACGGAAAAACATATCGGCATGGCCGAGCGGGAGATCCTTGTGCTGGTGTACGAATATTATGATTTTTCAAAACCCTCCGTACATGGCCTCCCGACAACTGTTGATCCCACGGATCGCATTTGCCGGTACCTCGGTTAGTCCCCCACCGTGCCGAGCTTGGCATGGCTACATGTTTACCAGCGCCCACCGCGTGGAGGTAGAGGTAGGTGCCGACGGGCATGCGAGCACACCCCTCTCCGGGGCCGCCGCCGCTGCGCCGCCGGCGGGCGCCGCGTCAAACGAATTTATGCATGAGTTCAGACACGTGAAAATTTAGTTTTGGTTATTTGTTTTATGTTCCAGTATATTTCGGTAAAGTTGAGCCGTAGTGCGAAGCAACACCCGTCGAGTCCGGCTCACCTCATGAGGCGCTTTGTGAAGGGCTTGTCGATAAATGTTCATTAGTTCACAAATCCCACAAATTTACACGACCAATTCCCGGCGTTAGCCGCGCGTGGGGCGAGTGTGGTGGTATAAGTATATACCTCAAACCTTCCAAACGCCATCGTCAACGTGATGCGGCCCAAACGGCCAAGCTGGACCTTTCCCCTCGCCAATACAAATCGCACTCACCCATGTTAACAGTGCATTAACTAACAAAAGCTGCATCATGCAGGTTTTTACTCGCTAGTTTTTTATATACATCACCCGCGCTTGCGGCGTGAACTTTCATGCTCCATTCACACTCCATTCACGGCATCAAACCACGCGTCGTGCATTCAACACGGCATCCACGCCTCCAAACCCCCTCTTGCAAGTCCAAAAATTACGGTCACGTGCCTCACTAAGCAATACGCAGCCTAGTGTGAGCGTTTGAGCAACGCCCGCGTGTGGTGCTAAGGACGACGTGTGCAATCTAGAACAATTTCCGGGGATCTTTTGGGCTTAATTCGACAAACTCGTCCGACAACACTCGCTTTAAGCTCGCAACTAGCCATACCGAATGACAACTAACTCCTAGCTTCCAATCAATACTTGGGTGGTACCTGGGTGCCGTCGTGCTTGACGTAGTGAGAGGCGGACGCGTTCTCGACTAATTCATGCACACCATATTGCTTGTCCGGAATTTTGTGGAGGAGTGTAATCAAATATAATTAAAAGAAAATAGTGGAAACCCACCAATCCAGAAAGCTCGGCTGCTTGGCCGCTTTCACTATCTTTGTCGCCACGTGGTGAGCATGACAGCGAGTTGGACGAAGACGACGATATGCATTACAACTAGCTTGGCGCCCGCCGGCGGCACATCGGCGGCGGCCCCGGAGGGGGTGCGATCGCATGCCCGTCGGCACTCACCCCCACCTCCTCGTGGTGGGCGCTCGTAACCCTATAGCCGTGCTAAGCTTGGCACGGTTGAGGCCTTGGCGGGGTGAAATCCAGCGGCTGCGATCGACGGATCAACAGCTGTCGGGAAGCCTCAATTCGGGGCGCTTTAAAATACTATATGTACACCCGCGTCAAGATCTCTAGCTGGGCTAATCCAATATTTCCTTACAAGCATGGATATCCCGTGCATAGTCTCATGTCTACGGGCGGGACACGTGTTTGAGGGATCGTTTGGCGGATCGGATCGGATCGGATCGGATCGGCGACGAGGGTACGGGCGGATCTGAGTTGGCGGCGGACAAATGGGAAGCAACGCTTGGGCACGGCGCTCGCTGACAGCCGACCATCCTTGTGGGACTCGAGTCTCCCTTGGAGGCGAGGCGAGAGGCTACGTAGGCCAGTGGAGGGTCGCAGCCGGAGGAGCGACACGGCATGGCGGTGGAGGTCCAAAGAATCAACCGCCGCCGGAAAATCCCGGTACGGAGGGTTTTCGAATAAATGCTTCCGTACCCATCATCTTTTGCGGAGCGGTGACTCGATCCCCGTGATCGGCTAACCCCTCCCCTAGTCGGTACCCATTTGTCGATAGGATGCCTCAGTCAATGTGCCTAGGGTTATCGTAACGGCACTTTGATCGTATGGGAGGCCGCCCCCTAACAACGAAAACCACCGGGGGAGGGTACGACCGGTAACAGCGCGATAAGACACACGTTGGAAAACACGCGGCGAAGGAAAGGGGACATGAGAAAAAAATTGGCACGCACGCAAGAGCGCCAGCCGGACATCATGTCAGGCTTAGGAATTCTTCTTCCCATTTCCCGAAGGAGAAAGGAAGACTAGGCTAGGTGGCTAGCTGCGACGGGAGGAGTAGCGAATATATCGGACGGGGGTGTGCGTGGATCGAGAAGGGACCGTCGACGATTTGAGCGAGAGGGGTTTTCGCTTCCCTCCCCCCCCCCCCCCCCCCCCCCCCAGCTCCGGCACAACCGAAGTCGCACATGAGCAGATGTCAAGTAGGCCCGACTCGACAAGCACATGCGATCCATCTTGGCTAGTCAGCGCCCCTACTGCGGCTGGAGCAAGCCACGTATCGTGGTGAATAGAGAGAATTTATATTTCATTCCGTATGCAAATAATTGCATATAGAAGAAAAACTATAGACTCTCTAGTCTCCACTTGGTCGGCTCGGCCTCATGAGGGTTGGTCGACGTCGAGCGAGCGTTATGCCATAGCGCTGCTTCTCGGTTGTCCGCCGCCATCTCCAATATCCGCGTCCAACCGTTGATCCGGCCGTACTCTCCTAGCCTCCACATGAACCTGAGATATTGAATCCGTCCCCCCACATTGGGCAGTATATGAGGCGCATCTGGCCTTGAAAATGAAATGAAATGAAATGAAATGAAATGAAATGAAATGAAATGAAATGAATTGCAACATGTACCGCTTTCACTGAGTTGATGGCGTCTTTAAGCTTTTGCTCCAACATTAAAGAATTAGTATGCAAAGTTGTGGCCGGAGTTTATGTTCATGGAGAATTCTAGAGACTACGACATCAAAAACACTAAGGGGAATGTAATCAACTTGTGGTAGTATAAGAAGATGGAATACAATGCATTAAATATTGCTCAGTGGAAAAGCCCATGTTTGAAATCCATTAAATCCCCCTATCACCGCCGTTGAAAAATAAAACACATGCATTTAGTGTTACAGCTAACTCCGATCGCCATGCTTAGGGACCCGCCGACTAGTCCCCATCCTCTTCCGTAGCTAGCTCGCAGTACGTCCACTCGAAAAAAGGAAATTGAGGCAGTCGTAGCCATCCCATTGCTAGTTTTCCATCCGGAGCTGGGGTCAATGCGTCGGCAAGTTTCTCGAGGGGATCTTGAAATTGAAATTGTTTACAACATGTACCGTATGCGCCGGTTTTTCACCAAAAGCCGGATGCGTCGGCTGCTGTCTCTGGGCCCTCCCAACTATGCCATACAGGGAACTTACAAGTCAGGGCTAGACCGTTAACCACCTAATCCAACCTCTCCAAGGGTGTTCGGGGGTTTTACTCCCCCCCGGGGAGGGTGCAATTAGAGGCGAAGGTTGTGTGCAGTCAGGGTCGTGCGAGGGGGCAATGTGCGGATGCGCGGCGGGAGGTCGTGCGGGACTTGATGCGGTATATGCGTAGGAGGTGATGCAGCCATTGGACAGTATGCGTATGGAGTTGTGCAAGAATGCGAGATGTGTCGAGATGTGCTTTGGAGACGAGTTTATCTGGAGGGTCGGTGCGGGTGGTGAGAAGGGAGGTGAGACTCGTGATGGTGGAGGAGTGCGGTGTACCTGTGCGGCTCATGACTATGGGGAGGATGTCGACCACTGTGCCTGGCCAGTGGTTTCTGATGGCGTTCGCAAGGGGTGTGTATTTGTCACGTATGAGGTCGGCTGTGTGGGAGAGGTTGTTGTCTGTGCAGTACTTCCATTCCCCTATCTGAATCTTTTTTATGGACGCGTAGCGACGGCGACCGTTGGAGTGACCAACGAATCGGGGTTCGAGGATGCGGATGAAGTCAGGTTTGTGTGCAGGGGGACGAAGCAGGGGGGGGAGAATCTCAGGGGGGAGGACGGCGGGGCATGAGGTGAGGGAGTCAGGCGAGAGACCTTCGTCAGCAGCAACAAGTCGGGTGGGCATGTGGGTGGGGTGAGGTGGGTGGCAGTCAAGTGGAGTGAGGGCAGGGGTGGGGGAAGCAAACGATTTTATGGGTTTGTTACCGAAGTCTGCGGTGATGGTTTCCCAACGTCCTCCGTTGTGGCGTTCCAGTAGGGAGAGTAGGAGTTGCAGAGCGCTGTTGTGTCGGTCCTGTCTTAGACCAGACATAGAGGGGCAGTTACCGGCCATGTGGCCGTTGCTGATGAATTGACCACATAGGGGGCAGCGCAGGGTGGGGTTGTGAGTAAGTAGGCGGGTGTTGTGGACGCCCCACATGAATTCTTGTTTGTGTGTGAACTGGATATTTGTGAGGGTTGAGTGTTTTTTGTGGTAAGAAAAATCGGCGCCGTCCTTCGCGGCGCGGGCGAGGAGGGCTCCGTGTTTGGTTGTTTGCGAGAGAGGAGTGTGTGTGTGTTTTGTGCTGTAGGTGTGTGCGTCGGATTTGAGGTTGGTGTATCTGTAGGGTATGGGGTCCCCTAGGGTTTGTGGGAGGAGGGTGTATGGCCATGTCCAGTGGCCTATTGTGACTTCAGAACCTGTGGTGTATAAAGTGTCGGGTGGGTGACCATCCGCGACTTGGTTTGCGAGTGTGTCTGCGAGGTCGTTGCCTAGGGAATGGTTGTGGGCTTTGATTTTGCCGAGGTGTGTACGGAT
>JAPMLY010000965.1:0-139427 GCA_026401115.1 Tetraselmis chui
AGTGTGTAGGGAGTAAACCGAGGAACGGGGGTCGAAGGGGGGGGGGTTGTATGGTTGGTCCGGGGGGGCTGTGGTGATGAAGTAGGTGTGCAAGAGGGCGTGGGTGCCGCACGACCATGCTCCGTCGGAATCGTTTTGGCGAGGTGGGTTGAGGAAGCGTAGGGTACCGACGGGAGGGGGGGGGGAGGAGTTCCAGTCAGATAGGAGATTGAGAGAGCGGGCGAGGAGGTCGGGCGGAGGAGGGTGATGAAGAGAGTCGATCCATGTGGCTGAGGTGTGAGTTAGGTGTAGGAGGCCGAAGTGTGAGTGTTGCCATGTGAGGATCACGAGAGAGTGGTTAGGCGTCCCCGGACGGGGGGGGGCGCTTCGGTTGGCGAGATTAGTCCAGTGGCTGGGGAATTGGGAGTTGTTGTGGTGGTTGTCGACTTCGTTGTTGGTGATAATTGTGTACGAGGCGGTGGGAGTGGAGTGGAGTTTGGATAACGTCGTAGCAAGGCAGTAGAGGTTGGAGAGGTCCTGGTAACGACCCCATTGGAAGGATAGCACCGCAGAGGAATCGAGGCAGCCGATGGGTGTAGGGAGGCCGTATTCAAGGTTTAGGTCGAAGAGGTAGTTATGTAGGACGGTGCAACATGTGCGTGGAGTAAAGTGGGCCGGGAGAGTTGGCGGAAGCATGGAGGCAGTAGTGTGTCGTCGGATGTCTAGCTGGGGGGTGGGGGGTTGGTTGTGGGGTCTAACCTCTGGGCCTTGAGGCCCGTCATGTGGGGAACTAATGATGATAAGCGGCCTTGCCGGCCGAGGCTTGTGGAGGGCGAGGGTGTGAGGCTCCGGAGGGTCCGTTCGTCGACGTCATGCGCATTTCGGCGAGTAGAAGCTCCTTGGAACGGGTGGTCTTCTGGAGCTTAAGAGAGGGTGGTAAGTGTAGGGATGGCGGGGATAGGATGAGAGGGTAGGGGAGGGGGAATTGAAAAACTGTAATCAAGGTGTGGTAGATATTAGAAGGAGGGCGATAGTGGGGAACTGTGACAGGGGGGGCTGTCGATATCATATCAAAAGTGCTTCGGGGCTTCCGAGAGAAGCCTCGGAGCAGGCCTAAAGGAAGTGGGGACTGTAGGGGCGAGGGAGTACGTGTATCGCTGGGATTGTTACGGGTTCGGGACTGCCAGACTGATTCTGTAAGGGAGGGGCGATATTTCCGGGGCAGGGGGGTGCGCGGGTGGGTGGTTGATCGGTTAATTATTCGGGTAGAGCAGGTCGGGTGGGCTAAACTCTGCAGGGGAAGCACCGCCATTATCACAGCGACGGGCGAGTAGGGCAGAGCATGGGGCGTGTAAAAGGGGGGAGGGAGAACGAGTGCACTAGGTTCTACAGTGTGGTAATCGCAGGTAAGCGCGAGTGTCTGTTGAGTTAGGCGTGTTATCGCGGTAAAAGTAAAAAAGGGAAGAAATGTAAAAAAGAAAAGGATGAAGCGGAGAGGAGCGACGACTGGAGCGAGTGAGGGATAGAGCGAGGGAGCAGGGGGAGGGCAGCAGGGAGAGGGGTGACGGGGGTGACTGATCAGGGCGGTGGTTAGTGCACTTTTAAGAATCAGGCCTGTAAAAAGATTTTCGAAAGAAAACGACCTATTGCGAGTTACAGGTTGATGCATTATTGATCGAACTGTGCAGCTCTTTGGCTGAGAAGCACTACGGTGGGAAGAGGGTTTCGATTTAGGTGCGCTGATAACCAGTGTATCAGTGCAGGCTAACGGGAGGGGTTGCTGGGTGCCATACAGGGCCGTATTGTGGGATGGGGGGTGTCGGTCGGCGAGCGGCGAGTTCGGGCGAGAGGGAGCGTGTAGGGCAAGGGCCGGCGCGACAGGCCAGGCAACTTGAGCAGCTGCGAGTGGACTAGTGTAGGTGCGGGGTAGGTGGGTAACATGAGAGGGGGGGGGGCGTCGGTGAGTACAGATCAGGGCAGTGGCTTGTGCAGGGGCAGGGATCAGGCCTGTAAAATATATTTTATTTTTTTCTCTGATTAAAGAAGATGATTTTCGAGGTACATGATGTTGCATTAATGGTCGAACTTTACAGCACAGTGGTTGGGACGCACTAAGGTGAGGAAAAGGTATCGGTTTAAGTGCGCGCTTAACGAGAGTATCAGCATGGGCTATTGGGAGGGGATGGGGGGTGTTAGACTGGTCCTTACTGTGGGACGGAGCGGGACTATCGCACCGGTACATGTCGTCTGTGTGGGTTGGTGAGTCAGCGGCCCGTCCCAGGTCAGTGGTTGACCTGGGGGCGGCGAGGACCAGAGGCGTCTGGAGTCCTCTGGCTGGTGAGGGTTCCAATGCCGGGTCCAGGTCTTGGGCAGATGGGGGTGGCTGGGACACCGGGTTGAGTAGAGAGAGCGGATGTCCCGCTGGATAGCTCCGGGGTTTGTAGGGGTCCGCGGCGGGCGTATTCACGCGCCGATCCCGCAATGGCATGAGCATCTGTCTGTGGGTGGGGGGGAGGGTAGGGGTCGAAGACATGGCGTTCGAGCAGGATTTCGAGTGGTGGAGATAGGTAGTAGAGTTGAGTGTGGCTTTTCTGGTAGGTGTTTGAGAGTCGTTCACGTGTTGGCTGCACGCGACCAGGCCCGGTGGGACCTGGGTTTGTTGGATGTTGGCGGCGGACGGGAACGTCCGGACGCTCGGAGGGGCGCGGTGTGGCGCGCCGCTCCTCTGGGGGGGATCTTTTTGTAAGCGATGGGTGTTATTGTTCTTTCGTAGTACTTTGACGGGTACATGTGTGGTTTTCGAAGTGGATGGCGCGATAGCTGTCGGGGGGCTGAAATTCAAATCCCGGGAAGCTGCGCCTTTGAGTGTGTACCGTCTGGTGTCGCTACGGATCCACTGACCATTGTGAGCTAGGCTCGGGTGGGGAGAGGTGAATGGTACACGCTGTTCAGCGGCCCTGTCCACCAGTCTTGCGCTCGATGGGAGGCCAGGCCCAGAGCGAAGACGATCGGCGTTGCTCATTCGAGCTACCGACCCATCCCCGTGTTTTTGAGGTTCAGTAGTACTTTAGTAGTACTTTGGATCTTTTTACTGTCTTTAGTGACGGTAGGATGCGTTTTTTTTTTGCACTTTGCCATACATTCCCAATGCCGCCCAGCTCAAGGACCCGCCACATGGCAGTGCGAGTGGTGTGCTCGCGGCCAACAACACGACCTCACCCTCCTCCACGAGGTTCAGTGGGCCCCATGCCTACAACTACACGACACCATCAGTGAGACCCCCTCCGGCCCCACCGCCCTCACCGCATTTAACTCCGGCTATGTCCCCTCCACCACACCCATTCTGCCAGAACAAGGACCCCCCTCCGTGGTCACACCCCCTAATCACATTCAACCACGACCCCATCAACCCCGACCTCGACATGCTCCCTACCGGTAAATTCGCCATCCACGCACACCCATTACTCGATGACACAACCATACTATGCACTCCCGACGGCCGCGCGGTCACCACCCTTAACGGCCCCCGCGTCCGCCACCTCTTTCAACTCTTCCGCCCCGAACTCACACAGCTCACGTTCGAAGAGGAGGTCTACCACCTCCTCACTCGCCTAGGCTCCCGCTCAGAAATTCACTCACCCACACCCGCCACCACCACCCGTAATAGATGGGCCACTAGAGAAGGCCTACTCACAGCTCTCCGTCGCACATTCCGCATCCATACAGAACTCTACTCCGACCCCCTCAATAAATCCCTCCACTCCACCACATATCACTCACTCTACCCCGAAGACATAGTCTTCTCATCTAGCGGCAGCAATGCCCCGCACACATGGCAAGGCACCAACATCGCCAATCCCGAATACGACCACGAATGCATGCGCCGCGCCATGGAACACGCAATCACCAGCGCACACCTCACAGCCCCACACACACCTAGCGCAACCATCCTCATCCTCCCCCGATGGGAACACGCACCCTACCGCCACTCCAAATACATCAACTTTCCATACACACACCACCTCTACACCCTCCCCAATGACGCAAACACCTTCCTACCCCCCGACCAACACACTGGCAACCCCACCTCCACCCCATTCGGCACACGCTGGATGTTAGACATCTACCTAGTAGCAAACCCCCTCGCACTTTCCACCCTCCCATCACCAACAGCCATGACCGCACTTCACAACACTCTCGAATCTATCTACGACACTCACCTCCCCAACCCCGCCATCATCATCCCTCCCCCTCACCTCTTCGACACCTACTCACCCCACTCGGCAGGCATATACCACATCCCCCCAAACCCAACTCACCCCATCACGTATCCCCCCCGGAACGCATGCAACTAAACTACCCTCCCACCAGAGGCACCCCTGCTTGGAACTGGCAGGACTTTGTCTACACAGACGGCTCGAAAAAAGGAGGCTCATCCCCCCCTCGGAGCAGCAGCCACACACCCCGCCTCGGACACCCGAATAAAAATCCTTGTAACCTCTACCCCTCCCTCGCACACAATAAATCGAGCTGAACTTGCTGGCATAGATATAGGCCTCCAACTTGGCCGCACCCACCTCCTCACAGACAGTGCGTGCTCCCTCCGCCTCATACAAGGATACTTAAACTGCCCTACCGCTTACAGACACAATATCCACCGTGACACCCTCTTATCCATCACACACACCCTCAAAACCCGCTGCGACGCAGGCCTCCGCACACACCTCGGCAAAATCAAAGCACACAACCACTCCCTAGGTAACGACCTCGCAGACGCACTCGCTAGCCAAGTCGCGGATGGTCACCCACCCGACACCACATACACCACATGCTCATAGTCACGATAGGCCACTGGACCTGGCCATACACCCTCATTCCACAAACCCATGGGGAACCCATACCCTACAAATACACCAACCTCAAAGCTGACGCACACACCTACAACATCAAACACACACACACACACACACACACACACACACCTCTCGCAAACAACCAAACACGGAGCCCTCCTCGCCCGCGCCGCGGAGGACGGAGCCGACTTTCCACAAAAAACACTCAACCCTCACAAATATCCAGTTCACCCACAAACAAGAATTCATGTGGGGCGTCCACAACACCCGCCTTCTTATTCACAACCCCACCCTGCGCTGCCCCCTATGTGGCCAATTCAAGAGCAACGGCCACATGACCGGTAACTGCCCCACCATGTCTGGCCTAAGACACGACCGGCACAACAGTGCGCTGCAACTCCTACTCTCCCTCCTCGAACGCCACAACGGAGGACGCTGGGAAACCATCACTGCAGACTTCGGTAACAAACCCATAAAATCATTTGCTTCCCCCACTCCTCCCCACACTCCGCTCGACTGTCACCCGCCTCACCCCACCCACATACCCACCCGCCTTATTGACGCTGACGAAGGTCTCTCACCCGATCCCCTATTGAAATTGAAATTGAAATTGAAATTGTTTACAACATGTACCGTATGCGCCGGTTTTTCACCAAAAGCCGGATGCGTCGGCTGTTGTCTCTGGGCCCTCCCAACTATGCCATACAGGGAACTTACAAGTCAGGGCTAGACCGTTAACCACCTAATCCAACCTCTCCAATGTGGGTTGGGGGTTTTACTCCCCCCCGGGGAGGTGTGCAAGTAGAGGCGAAGGTTGTGTGCATTTAGGGTCGTGCGAGGGGGCAATATGCGGATGCGCGGCGGGAGGTCGTGCGGGACTTGATGCGGTATATGAGTAGGAGGTGATGCAGCCATTGGACAGTATGCGTGTGGAGTTGTGCAAGAATGCGAGACGTGTCGAGGTGTGCCTTGGAGACGAGTTTATCAGGAGGGTCGGTGCGGGCGGTGAGAAGGGAGGTGAGACTCGTGATGGTGGAGGAGTGCGGTGTACTTGTGCGGCTCATGACGATGGGGAGGATGTCAACCAATGTGCCGGGCCAGTGGCTGCGGATGGCGTTTGCAAGGGGTGTGTATTTGGCACGTATGAGGTGAGCTGTGTGGGAGAGGTTATTGTCTGTGCAGTACTTCCATTCCCCTATCTGAATCTTTTTTATGGATGCGTAACGTCGGCGACCGTTGGAGTGACCAACGAATCGGGGTTCGAGGATGCGGATGAAGTCAGGTTTGTGTGCAAGGGGACGAAGCAGGGGGGGGAGAATCTCAGGGGCGGAGGACGGCGGGGCATGAGGTTAGGGAGTCAGGCGAGAGACCTTCGTCAGCAACAACAAGTCGGGTGGGCATGTGGGTGGGGTGAGGTGGGTGGCAGTCAAGCGGAGTGTGGGTAGGGGTGGGGGAAGCAAAGGATTTTATGGGTTTATTACCGAAGTCTGCGGTGATGGTTTCCCAGCGTGCTCCGTTGTTGCGTTCCAGTAGGGAGAGTAGGAGTTGCAGAGCGTTGTTGTGTCGGTCCTGTCTTAGACCAGACATAGAGGGGCAGTTACCTGCCATGTGGCCGTTGCTAGTGAATTGGCCACATAGGGGGCAGCGCAGGGTGGGGTTGTGAGTAAGTAGGCGGGTGTTGTGGACGCCCCACATGAATTCTTGCTTGTGTGTGAACTGTATATTTGTGAGGGTTGAGTGTTTTTTGTGGTAAGAGAAATCGGCGCCGTCCTTCGCGGCGCGGGCGAGGAGGGCTCCGTGTTTGGTTGTCTGCGAGAGAGGAGTGTGTGTGTGTTTTGTGCTTTAGGTGTGTGCGTCGGTTTTGAGGTTTGTGTATCTGTAGGGTATGGGGTCTCCTAGGGTCTGTGGAATGAGGGTGTATGGCCAGGTCCAATGACCTATCGTGACCTCGGAACCTGTGGTGTATGTAGTGTCGGGTGGGTGACCATCCGCGACGAGGTTGGCGAGGGTGTCAGCGAGGTCGTTGCCTAGGGAGTGGTTATGGGCTTTGATTTTGCCGAGGTGTGTACGGATGCCTGCGTCGCAGCGGGTTTTAAGGGTGTGTGTGATGGATAAGAGGGTGTCACGGTGAATGTTGTGGCGGTAAGCGGAAGGGCAGTTTAAGTAACCTTGTATGAGGCGGAGGGAGCACGCACTGTCTATGAGGAGGTGGGTGCGGCCAAGTTGGAGGCCTATATCTATGCCAGCTAGTTCAGCGCGATTTATTGTGTGCGAGGGAGGGGTAGAGGTCACCATGATTTTGATGTTGGTGTCCGAGGCGGGGTGGGTGGCTGCTGCTCCGAGGGGGGACGAGCTTCCTTTTTTCGAGCCGTCTGTGTATACAAAGTCCTGCCAGTTCCAAGCAGGGGTGCCTCTAGTGGGGGGGTACGTTAGATGCACGCGGTCCGGGAGGGGGTATGTGAGGGGGTGAGTTGGGTTCGGGGGGCGGTGGTATATACCCGCTGAGTGGGGTGAGTAGGTGTCAAAGAGGTGTGGAGGATGGGGGGTGATGATGGGGTTGGGGAGGTGAGTGTCGTAGATAGATTCGAGAGTGTTGTGAAGTGCGGTCATGGCTGTTGGTGATGGGAGGGTGGAGAGTGCGAGGGGGTCGGCGACGAGGTATATGTCGACCATCCATCGTGTGCCGAATGGGGTAGGGGTGGGGTTGCCTGTGTGTTGGTCATGGGGTAGGAAGATGTTTGCGTCATTGGGGAGGGTGTAAAGGTGGTGGGTGTATGGGGAGTCGATGTGCTTGGAGTGGCGGTAGGGTGTGTGTTCCCATCGGGGGAGGATGAGGACAGTTGCGCTAGGTGTGTGGGGGGCTGTGAGGTGTGCGCTGGTGATTGCGTGTTCCATGGCTCGTCTCATGCATTCGTGGTCATATTCGGGGTTGGCTATGTTGGTGCCTTGCCAGGTGTGCGGGGCGTTGCTGCCGCTGGATGAGAAGACTATATCTTCGGGGTAGAGGGAGTGGTATGTGTGGGAGTGAAGGGATTTATTGAGGGGGTCGGAGTAGAGTTTTGTCTAGATGCGGAATGTGTGACGGAGAGATGTGAGGAGGTCTTCTCTGGTGGCCCATCTATTACGGGTGGTGGTGGCGGGTGTGGGTGAGTGAATTTCTGAGCGGGAACCTAGGCGGGTGAGGAGGTGGTAGACCTCCTCTTCGAACGTATGCTGCGAGAGGTCGGGGCGAAAGAGTTGGTAGAGGTGGCGGACGCGGGGGCCGTTAAGGGTAGTGACCGCGCGGCCGTCGGGAGTGCAGAGTATGGTGGTGTCGGGGAGTGATGGGTGTGCGTGGATGGCGAATTTACCGGTAGGGAGCATGTCGAGGTCGGGGTTGATGGGGTCATGGTTGAATGTGATTAGATGGTGTGACCACGGAGGGGGTCCGGGGTCTTGCAGAATGGGTGTGGTGGAGGGGACATAGCCGGAGTTAAATGCGGTGAGGGCGGTGGGGCCGGAGGGGGTCTCACTGATGGTGTCGTGTAGTTGTAGGCATGGGGCCCACTGCACTTCGTGGAGGTGGGTGAGGTCGTGTTGTTGGCCGCGGGCACACCACTCGCACTGCCATGTGGCGGGTCCTTGAGCTGGGCGGCATTGGGAGTGTATGGCAAAGTGCGGGCATATGCAGCAGGTGGAGGAGGGTTCTGTGTGCAGTGGGTCATGACAGATGGAGCATGCGGTGGGGGAGGGGGAGGGAAGGCATACCGACGTGGGGGTGGAGGAGATGAGGCGGAAGCCGTCGTCGAGTTGTAGTTGAATGTCCCATTCCGCGAGGTGTTCCGGGGCCCATTCAACCATGTACTGCGTTTGGCCGTATTCTGTGTCCTTGTGTTTGGAGATGATGCGTGTTACGTCGCAGGGGGGGTAGTAGTGGTCTGAGGGGGTGAGGTATTCTGTGTCTAAGTGTGTGGTGGGTGCGGTGGGGGTGGGGTGATTGGTGCGGGAGGTGTAGATGCCATATGAGAGGGTGGGGGGTGAGCGGGGGAGGTGAGGGGAGAGGAGGGGAATCCATGAGGGATGTATAGTGGTGGGGGGGGATGCATGGTTGGTAGTGAGGCTGGTGATGGGGAGGCGGTTGTGGATAGTATCGAGGGGTTCGGTGAGGATTGCGGCGAGGAGGCGGATGGGAACTGAGAGTGGGGTGGTGGACCCCGTGAGTGTGGTGATGGATTTGCATGATTTGAGGATGAAGGAGGATGAGGTGGCTCTGAGGAGGACTTGTGGCCACGAGGTGTTGTTATTTTTCCAGAGGGGGGTGAGGCGGGGTAGGAGGGAGGCGTGTGTTTTGCGGGGGGAGAAATCGCAGTAGGCTTGCTTATACGTGTGAGGGTCGGTGATGTGTGTGGCTTTGTCTCGGAGTGAGGCGAGGAGGGCGTTGTCCTGAGTGGTGAAGTGGGCGCGGATTGTGGAGGCGATAGGGTTGGTGGGGGAGAGTGGAGGGATGTTGTGGAAGAGGGTGCCCGCATCGCGTTGAGCTCTGACTAAACACTTGAGTGTGGGTGGGGTGTAACAGGCTGACATGATGGATTATGAGGGCCAGTGGGAGTATGTGGTGGATAGGATGCGTATGTGTCCGCGGGCCATGTGGCCTCTATAGCCTGAGTTGTTCATGATTTTATGTAGGTGCAAACTGTGAGTTGTGCGGCGTGGGCTTTGAGGGAGGGGAGGCCGTATCCTAGGTCCGATGTAGGGCGGTGAAGGGCGGTGCGGGGAAGGTTACGCACCGAGGAGACAGCGGAGCGGAGTGCGCGGCAGATTTGTCCTTCGAGAGTGTCTAGTTGGGAGTCGGTGAAGAGGCCGAGCTGGAGGGTGAAATGCTTTCCGATGAGGAGTCCGCGGATGACCCTGATTCTGCGGGATTGTGTTAGTGGGGAGGCGGAAAGGGTGGTGATGAGGGATGGAGTGGTACGTTTGAGTTCTTGCCAGTATTTGGTGAAGTTGAGGGAGGTGTTCAGTTCGACCCCTAGGACGCGGTATGTGTCCTTGGGGCCAATGGAGGGGATGGGGGCCGAGGTAGATTTTAGGGAGATGAACTGAGTTTGCAGGCGGGATGCGAGGAGGGTAGTGTTGGCGAGGGTGAGGGTGTTGCCTGTACGCCATAGGGCGCCGGTGATGCAGCATTTGCGGATGTTGACGGTCATGCCCGTGTAGGCGCTGAAGAGGGAGAGTTTCCTGAGCTCGATGGTCATGTTGGGGGTCGAGCTCGTGGCGAGGCTGAGGTCGTCGGCGAATCCGTGACCGGGGTATGTGGCTGTGGGCTCTGTGGGGTCGACGTTAGTAGCGGGGGGGCCTGGGCGGTAGCCCCGGCTTCCCACCGTGAGCCAGCGAAGGAAGGGTTCAAGGAAGAGGGTGAATAGAAAGGGGGAGAGGGTATCGCCCTGGAGGGTTCCGCGATTAATGTCTATAGAGGGGGTGGGGCCATGGGGTGTAATATAATCTGTAGTTGAGACCCCGTAGAGGTGTTCGCATGTGTCGACAAAGGTGGGGGGCATACCGAGTTGACGCATGTGTTTGAACATGATGCGGTGGTCCGCGGCGTTGAAGGCGCCTTTGAAATCCGCGTACATGATGTAGATGTCTTTGCTGTGGAGTTTCGCGTCCTCCATCGTCATAATAAGGGAGGAGAGGGCGTCGTGGATGCTGCGGTGTTGTCTGAATCTGTCTTGTTGGTCGCTGAGAATGCCGTGGGTTTCGGCGTATTTCGAGCCTGCGTCTTTGATTAGTGCTGTCCATAGTTTAAGGAGGTTATTCATGAGGGCGATGGGGCGGTAGTTGTCTAGGAGGGAAGGGTCGCCTTTTTTATGTAGGAGGCATGTTGTGCTGTGGCACCAATCAGGAGGGGTGTAGGATTTGTGTGCTAGGAGGGAGAGGAGAGAGAAGAGGGCGGAGCGGGTCGCCGGTGGTAGGAATTTGATTATTTCATTGGGGATACCGTCGGGGCCGGGGGCTTTGCCGGTGCCTAGGGAGTTGAGGGTTTTACCGAAAGTGTCTCGGGTAATCATGTCGGCAAGGGTGAGAGAGGGGTCACCGCGGGGTTCGATGGTAAAGTTATCGGGGTTGGCCAGGAGTTCCCAGGGGGGGGTGGGGAGGTCGTGTGGGGTGGCGCGGCCGAGTTCGGAGGCGAAGTGAGAGTGTACAACGTCAATGACGTCGGAGGGAGAGGATGCGGTGGTTATATCGGGTCTGGTGATGCGGTGGAGGGTGGGGGCGGCGCCGGCGGGGGGTAGGAGGCCGCTTTTAGTTTTCAATCTGCGGTGGGAGAGTTTGAGGCAGGCGTCGTAGGCCTCATTGGCTCGGGTTTTTATTTTCTTTAGCTTATCCGTGGTGGTGGCGTGAAGGAGCTGGCGTATGCGTGCTTGGCATTGTTGCTCTATGGCGTCGGGGGAGAGGTAGTCAGGTGTGTTTAAGAGTTTCTGGGCGAGGGGGAAGGGGCCGTTGTTCTTGCTGCATTTGCGGAGTTTGAGGATGTGAGTGCGTGTTTTATTTGTGAGCCAAGTAGGGTCAAGGGACGCTTGGGGTGGTCGGGGTTTTTTGGCGGGGAGGAGGGGCCAAACTGTGGCTGCGTGGTCCATGTGTTGGGAGAGGAGTGTAGTGACTTGTGAGGCGAGGGTGTCGAGGGAGTCGGGGGTTGCCGAGGTGTGCGACGTGTTGAGAATTTCTGCGTGGACCGATTCCCTAACCTCATGTCCCGCCGTCCTCCCGCCTGAGATTCTCCCCCCCGCGTTACGACCCCCCGCACACAAACCCGACTTCATCCGCCTCCTCGAACCTCGCTTCGTGGGTCACACAAACGGCCGCCGCCGTTACGCATTCATCAAAAAGATTCAGATAGGGGAATGGAAGTACTGCACGGACAATAACCTCTCCCAAGCAGCTCACCTCATACGTGCCAAATACACACCCCTTGCAAACGCCATCCGCAACCACTGGCCCGGCACAGTGGTCGACATCCTTCCCATCGTTATGAGCCGCACATGCACACCGCACTCCTCCACCATCACGAGTCTCACCTCCCTACTCACCGCCCGCACAGACCCTCCTGACAAACTCATCTCCAAGGCACACCTCGACACGTCTCGCATACTTGCACAACTACACACGCATAATGTCCAATGGCTACATCATCTCCTCCTCATATATCGCATCAAATCCCGCACGACCTCCCGCCGCACCTCTACACATTGCCCCTTCGCACGCCCCTAAATGCACACCGCCCTCACCTCGTCTTGCACAACTCCCCGGGGGGGAGTAAAACCCCCGAACATCACTGGAGAGGTTGGATCTAGGTGGTTAACGGTCTAGCCCTGACTTGTAAGTTCCCTGTATGGCATAGTTGGGAGGGCCCAGAGACAGCAGCCGGCGCATACGGCTTTTGGTGTAAAACCGGCGCATACGGTACATGTTGTAAACAATTTCAATTTCAATACCTACGCGACATCCTCGCCAAGTACGGCATGACCGAAGCGAAGCCATCGTCCCTCCCTATGGACCCCGGCTTCCTCGCCGGACTCGAGCACATGACGTCGCCACCCCTCACCGGCGTGGCCAAGGACATCTACCCTAGTCTCATGGGCAGTCTCTAGTACGCGGCCGTATGCACGCGTCCCGATCTCTCCACGGCGTTGAGCATTCTCGGCTCCGCCCAAGCATCCCCCTCGGACGCACACATGCAGGCTCTCAAAAAGGTCCTTCGATACCTCCATAGCACCATCGACATGCGCATGACTTTGGGGGGGGGCACGGACCACAGTCTCCCACTCACAGGCTTTGCCGACGCTGATTGGGCAAACGACACCTGCACCCGCAAGTCGCGTTCGTGCTATGTCTTCACCCTCGTTCGGACGCGGACCCATCAACTACAAGTCCAAACATCAGACTTGTTTGGCCCAATCCACTTGTGAAGCCGAGTACTACTCTGCGGCTAACGCCACCAAGGAGGGACTCCACCTCCGGCAACTTATGGGGGAGATCTTCAACACCCCCATCACCGAAACCACCACCATCAAGGAGGGCAACCAAAGCCCCATCGAGAACTCCCAGAATGCCTTGGTCAGCGAGAAGACCAAACACATCGGTCTGAAGTGGCACTTCCTCAACGACCACGTGGAGCAGGGAGCCATCAAGTTGAGGTACCTCCCCACTGACCAAATGGTGGCCGACATGTTCACCAAGCCTCTTCCATGACCTGCACTGGCAAGACACCGAAGTGCAATCCTTGGAGGAGAAGACCCAATGCAACGCTTCATCCCGTAGCGGCGTAGCTACCTTTACGGGGAGAGTTGTAAGTAATACCTGGTGGTTACTAGTTGCAGATAGCTAATGCAAGCTATTCTAGGTATGATTAGTACATGTCTAGATCGGACACACCGATAACGTGTTTGATTCGGTACAGAGCTGTCGCTAGGCTACAGCTCTAACACTTCTGTTGTTCCGACACCACGCCTCGGTTGGTTGTCTCTATGACTGTCCCTTTTGCGTGACTGTGATTGTAACTACGTGTGCGTTAGTTATCTTCCATATTGATCGTGTGTGCACAGTTTTTTAACAAAACCAAGTACAATATCAACAACGCGTAAATCACGAAAGACGTAAAAAGTCCCTTGATACTCGTGGCGAGCTAGCTCGAAGGTGATGTCACATACTGTCGAAGATGTCACACGTTGACCATAAGCAAGTCGAACAACAATATTGGTATGAGACTTACGAGTTGTCAAAGAAAAACGTCTCTTAAAATCCTTGGACACGAAGTCAAGAATCGCAGCGCAGTCGAGTAATGCAAAAATTAGTTGTCCGCCATCGAAAGTTCTCATAGTCAGCTCGGTTCAATAATAAAAATCAAGGGCATAGCTTCATTAAGGTCCGATAACGGGGCGGTAGCTTCCGGGGAAATTGTCATAACGTAGCGATGGACTCTTTCGGCCGTCTAGTGGTATTGGTACCAAGGTAGGTTCGTCAGTAATTGTAGTCGGAGCTGGATCGTAGAAAGCACAATCAATGTCGAATAAATACAGATGTACAAGCCAAGGAGGTGGAGCAACCACCTCTTGTTGGGTCGGATCGTCCACCGACTGACGAGTAAACAATTGTGTCCTTGCTTGCAATTCTTGGTAGAGTTTCGAGTGTCGAGTGAGCTCATTGAACTTGGCCCACTTAGGAAGAACAAACACAACCATCGTAGATGTCGGAGATGTACGCCTACAACTCTCGAAATGACGACCGATTTGTTCTACCAGCTCCAAGTCTCCTAGGGTGGATTGATGAACATGCGCTCTCCACTCAAGTCTCTCTCCACGATAGAATAACTCGGCGAAAAGTGAGGTAAGTCACTGTGCGAGTTTAGACCCTCGCCATGAGCACAACCATGCATGCAAAGTGAAGTCAAATCGTGCGTGTAGAGGTTCGAAGCAGAGTGAACCAGTTTCCAATCTATCGAACGTTTGGTTACATGTCTACGACTCTTTGCGCTTGTTCTGACGACGACGACATGCTACTAATCTCGCAAGTGTCGCGACTATAGCCGATGGAGGTGTCGAAAGGGGTTCGACGACCTATGTCGCTCGCTGTGTCTCACGACGACCAGTAGATGTAGCTAGCTGCTCGTGTTCGTCAGAAGAGCAGCCTTGCCACCATCCTTCCTGCTTCGATGGAGCACCTACCGCCTCCTTGCCTTTGAGCTTCGGGCACTGAAAGAGACGATGCCCCTTCTTTTGGCATTTGAAGCAGAGCCCCTCCTCTTGATGTCGTTTGTGGTCATGTGGGGTCAAAGCTTCAGAGATGGCGTTGAAGTCAATTTGGCTTGTGCTTTGAGAACTTTGGCCACGGCCTCGACGTCCATTGCCACGACTACGACCTCGACCAAACCTTGATCCTTCACCTCGTTACCAACGCTTCGATGCGTCGACCATTGGATCGTTGTTAGGTCGTTTCCGAGTGAGTTGTCCTCCTCTATGAGTTATCGACTTGGTAGTTGTTGGCTTAGCACGACCCAAATGTGGCGAATCATTTACGAGGTCGTTTGGAAATTTTTGCAGCTTCACCAAGGGTTAACTTTAACCCTTCCGTTGTCAACGATGGGACTTGGCTTGGGTTTGAAGTCGAAAATCAGCCAGTCCACCGCTGAATCGAACGCACTGAAGATCACATGTCAGAAGATGGCGGGACCTTCGTAAAAAAGTCGTTAAACAACTTAGTGTAGGTGGCGTAACTCAAGTTTCATGGCGTAAGTCCAAGCAAGGCGTTAATTGAGTCATCCCGAATGTTAGGCAACATGGACGTCTTGTGAGTCTCGTCCACCATAGAATTGAAAGAGTATGGAATCGCCACCTAATGTTTACGATTGAGCCACCAAATGCTCAAAGTTCCAGAGAAGTAAGACGTAACCCACACGACACCGTTGCACGAGTCGGCGTTAATCCCGAGCATAGCGGAGCGCCAAGGTCGCGCCTCGAGCCAATCTTCAAGCGCACGTGCTTCACGACCTGAATGGTAGGGAGAGTCAATCGCAGCTTTACGCTGCGTTTGAGTAACGGCCAAGCCATCAAAGTTGGTTGTAGGGGCCGGAGCTCCCATGCGTAAATCAGTAGGCGTCTCTCCATACATGTGGCCAATGTGACCTCAGATCAACATCCACACACGGCCATAGTCGACAGTTGAAAACCGAGAGTAGAAGAAAGACTGCCTCGGTAACGACGTGTCCTCGTAACATAGCAAGTGATTAGTAGTCACAGCTCGACGAAAAGTCTCCCATTAAGTGAATTAACTCGAGTTTACGAATGATTGAAGGGAGTAATCCAGTCTTAGTTGGCGTTAGAGAAAGACCGTCAATGTCAATTGATTATGGAACGACGGCGCCCGCCGGCGGCGCAGCGGCGGCGGCCCCGGAGGGGGGTGCGCTCGCAGGCCCGTCGGCACCTACCTCTACCTCCACGCGGTGGGCGCTGGTAACCCCATAGCCGTGCCAGGCCTGGCACGGTAGGGGGCTAAACGAGGTACCGGCAGCTGCGATCCGCGGGATCATCAGCTGTCGGAAAGCCCTGTACGGAGGGTTTTGGAAAAACATAATATCCGTACACCAACACAGGGATCTCCCGCTCGGCCAGTCCGATATGTCTTTCCGCGACTAAATACTCGCAGATACTCTTCCGACGATGGGGCGGGGGCGGCGTTTGCGAAATATTTTTTGGCGAAGAGGGGTACGGACGGATCAGCGGAGGGACGAAGGTGTTGGAGCTGGCGGCGGACAGCTGGGAAGCAGCGCTAGGGACGGCGCTCGCTAGCAGTCGCGAGCCCTGCGAGCGCCTCAGATCTCCCCTGGGGGCGAGGCCTGAGGCTACGCAGGACGGTGGTTGGTCGCAGCCGGAGGAGCGGCACGGTCTGGCGGCGGCGGTCCTTAGGATCACCCGCCGCCGGAAAAGCCCGGTACGGGGGGTTTTTGGAAAAATTCCCGTACCCACCATCTTTTGAGGACCGGCGACTCGATCCATGTGTTCTTCCTACCCCTTCCCTAGTCGGTACCCAGTTATCGATAGGCTGCCTCAGGCAGTGTGCCTAGGGTTATCGTAACGGCACACTGCTCGTAGAGGCGGCCCCCTAACAACGTAAACCACTGGGGGAGGGCACGGACGCTGTTGTTGCAAGATGGCAATTGAAGAAAGATGTTTCACTGCTGTACTTGGGCAGTAGATGTTGTAAATGAACAAAGGAATTGTTAAAAGGTTCTGTCACCTCCCTCTACTGCACTGGGCTTAAATAGGTTTTAGCCCAGACTAGTCACGCCTGCAAGCTACGCTTACGTGTCAGGCGTTAGTGCTGCTCAACCGTCGTCATCCGCCTCGAGACGCGGCCTGCCTAGCATTGGGTTTCACGACGCGGCTCCTTCTGCATTGGAGAGCTCGTTCTGGCGCGTCATCTGGCTAGTTAGATTAATTATGCATATCTGTACGTACCGGGAGGTACTGGTCGTACTGTAGCATCAGCACCATTACAATATTGCAGTAGCGACGTACCCACGAGTATACGTCCATCCTGTGGAAAAGCACGAATTGATATCCGTAACGAGTACCTGTACAATGTCCTGCAATGTACTGTTGCATGACTGTACTCGTCACACTCGTACCCTCCCCCTCTTGACAGATCAATGAGGCCGCCGCGAGGCAGACCTCCGTGGTTCTTGGCTCCTATACTGAAGCAGTTACTGGGACTCAGGAATGCGCGCTGGGAAAGCGTGCATGAAATCAATGTACGCCTGAGTCTTGGCGAACTTGCGCCATTGGGGCGTCTCCAAGAATTCTTGTAACGCAATTGTTCGATGCACCTCGTTCAACCGGTGCCAGACAGGTGGAATGTCGTCATCACTGAAGTGCGTCATGAAGAGCAAATATTTGCCTCGTCGCCATGGTAGCGACTTGATGCACACAGCAGAGATGTGTGAGACGTCGAACTCCTCGTCGTCTCCTTCAGGTACAGTTACCGGAACAGCTGGTCGTAGTGGAGCGGTAGAGCAGGGCCGTAAATTGTTAACATGGAACACAGGATGTAAGCGTACTGTCGCTGGTAGTTTCAATCTGTAACTGTGTTTTCCAATCTGCTCCTCCACTGGAAAAGGGCCGAGCTGTCTGTCTCTGAGTTTCCTGTTCGGTTGTCCTCGCAGAAAAAGATTTGCTGTGACGACTGACACCTTGTCTCCCTTAGCGAAGTGTGGCGCTGTTGACGGTTCTGTGCGCGCCTGCATCTCATCCTTATGTAGTTGTAACACAGAGCGTACCAGGCTGTGTATTTCCTGTAACAATCTCAACCGTTCTGTTGCGTCTTGCGAAATTGGAATCGATGGTCGCATGCTGAAGAGCAGATCAGGAGGCTCCTCAGGAGAAAAACCAAAGTTAGCCTCGAACGGTGTGTGCTCAATTCCGAGTGCACGCGAAGCATTGTACGCAAACTCCACTTGCGGTAAAAGTGTCGTCCAATCAGATCCATCATAGCAACAGAAGCAACGAAGAAGCTGTTGAAACGTGCTGTTCACGCGCTCTGTCAGTCCGTCTGTTTCTGGGTGTCGACTGGTAGACATGTTCAGACGCGTTCCAAGGCGTCTCCAAAGTGTCTGCCAGAAGGCGCTGACAAATTTCGGGTCGCGGTCGCTGATTAGCACACGGGGCAGTCCATGTAAACGGTAGACTCCCTGTAAAAACAAAGTTGCAGTTTCTTCGGCAGTAATCGACTCTGTGCATGGCAGAAAATGGGCCATTCGAGTTAGATGGTCTACTACAATCAGCACACTGTTAAAGCCGTTGCTCTCAGGCAAGTGTGTCAGGTAGTCAAGACCAACTGTGTGCCACGGTCTGAGTGGAACAGGCAATGGGTAAAGAGTCGCGGCCATCTGCGGTCGAATCTTTGCTCGTCGACATACGACGCAGCGTTCACAAAAATCTTTCACATCTTGGCGGATTCGTTTCCACCAGAATCTGTCGAGTGCTTTAGCAAGAGTGCTAGCAACTCCTCTGTGACCGGCTGACGAACTTTCGTGCAGCTCTGCGATCAATCTCAGTCGGAGCTCAGAGTTCTGTGGAATACAGAGGCGATTGAGGCGCCAAAAGTACCCGTCTCTGGCTTCTATCCGGCTGTCTCTTGTCCACTCACCATCGTCCCCATAAAACGAATCTCGTGAGAACCCCTCGCGAATGAGATCAGCGAACTCAGGGCTCAGCTGCAACGCGTTAACAGTCAGTGAATTTAACTGTGCGTCTTCAAACAGCAGCTGGGACTTCCGTCGTAATTCTCGATCTGACGGAACCTCGCCATCCCAAAATAAGGGTACTGTGGCCTGAGGTACGAAGTCTGGACGCCGGCTTAACGGGTCGGCTTCGTTCAGAGCTCCCTTGCGATATGCAAGTGTCATCGAGCCCACAAACGGTTGCAAATCCCGCAGGTATCTTGCTTGCCGCTTGTTCAGCCTGTTGTTCGGTTGCCTGAGCAGATGCCGCAGTGTGTCGTGGTCTGTTACGACAAGGAACTTAGAACAGCCTTCAAGATAGCACCTCCAATGCTTGACGGCTTCGCATACGGCCAAAGCTTCTAAGTCGTACGCAGAGTAAGTGTTACCACGCTCAGCTGGATTCAGCTTACGCGCCCAGTAAGAGACTGGTTGAAGACCGCCTCCTTGGTCTTGCAACAGGACTGCTGCAATCCCCACTGTTGAAGCATCTGTAGCCACGGTGAACGTCGCGTCCGAGCCGACCTCCGGAAGGATCAGGCATGGCGCGGAAATGAGCCGTAACTTGAGAGTCTCAAAGGCTTCCAAACAGGCAGGCGTCAGCGTAACCTTCTGTGGCTGGGACTTCCGCAGTAAGTCCGTCAATGGAGCCGTAAGGTCGCTAAAATGGTGTATAAATCTCGCATAGAAGTTGCAGAACTGTACGAAACTGCGAACCTCCTTCTGCGTCTTGGGCACTGGCCAGTCTGCAACGGCCTCGACTTTCTTTGTGGAAACCGAAATTTTTCCGGCTGACACAGTGTAGCCCAGATACTCCATTTCTTGCAATCCGAAGAAGCATTTCTTAAGGCGTAATTTCAGCCCTTCCTCCTTGAATCGCTGTAGCACTAGACGTAGGTGCTCCAGGTGCTCTTCCAGGGTTCGACTGTAGACACAGACGTCATCAAGGTAGACTGTCACGAACTTGTGTAAAAAGTCGCGAAGTATGTCGTTCATCATCCTCTGAAATGTAGCTGGTGCGTTACACAGCCCAAACGGCATGGCGACCCATTCCATTAAGCCATCAGGGGTCTGAAAAGCCGTCTTGTGAACGTCCTGATCACGCACTCGAACTTGCCAGAATCCAGAAGCGAGGTCGAGGTGTGTGTAAAAGTTCGCGTCCTTAAGTTCGTCCAGAGTGTCGTCCACACGCGGTAGCGGGTAAGCATCTTTACGCGTAACCTCGTTAAGACCACGGTAGTCAATGCACAGACGTAGCGAGCCATCAGCTTTTCGCACAAAAAGAATTGGCGAGCCGAACTCACTGTAGCTAGGACGGACCAGACCAGCGTCCACTGCGTCTTTGAGCTGTCGATTAAGCTCAGCGCGCTCTGCGGGTGACAATCTGTTCAGACGTTGACGTCGCATCGGGCCAATTGTTTCAATGGGATGATCCCACTGTCGGCTTACAGGTGGAGAGTCGACAGGTTGCAATAACTCCGGGAAGTCATCAAAGAGTAAAGACCGGAAGTTGTCATGTTGTTCTGCTGTTAGTTCCTCTCCAGTGTGAAAGTCTGTCGTGTGTTCAGCGACTGACGTAAGTTCAATGACGTAAAAATCAGCATGACGTCCCTTGCTGCGGCGCGTCTTGCGCATAAGCTTCTGAACTTTCGTAGATGACAGGAGTAGACACTCAGGGCGTCGTTCCTCAAGTGTAGTCTCCACTGCTGTGCCGTCCATTAGTGAAAAAATTCTGGTTGTACCAAATTGTAAAGAGGCCTGTTCGTCATCAAGCCATGGTAAACCCAGGATTAAATCAGCTGTGCGTAAATCACGTAAGACGTTGAAAGTCCGTTTAAACTCGTGTCGAGCCAGCTCAAAAGTGACGTCACAGACTGTCGTAGAAGTCACTCGTTGTCCGTTAGCGAGTCGAACTGGAGTCTTACTTGCAGACTTCCGAGTCTGTAAAGCAAAGCGTCGTACAAAGTCCTCTGACACAAAATCAAGTGTCGCAGCGCAGTCCACTAATCCAAAAATTTGGTGTCCGCCATCAGGAGTTTTCACAGTCAGCTCAGTTCGAATTAACGGGCGAGCTTCCGTGAGGTCAGTCAGTAGGGCTGTAGCTGGCGAAGAAAAATGTCGCAGCGTAGCGATGGAAGATTCCGAGTCGTCTGTTGGTACAGGTACCGAGTCGGGTTGATCATGTGCTGTAGGTTTTGGTGAGTCGTTTAACGCACAATCTGCGTCGACTAACCACAGCTGTACAGGCCAAGGGCCTGGAGCAACCACCTCTTGATTCGCTGGGTTCTCCAGTGACTGACGTGTAAAAAGCTGTGTCCTTGCTGGGAATTCTTGATAGAGTTTCCAGTGCTTAGTCACCTGAGTAAATTTCGCCCACTTCGGTAGTACAAATACAGCCATCGTAGATGTCGGAGATGTTCGACGACAATCCTCAAAATGCTGCGTAATCTGCTCAGCTAACTCCCAGGGTGGGTTGATGAACACCCTCTCTCCTGTTAAGTCTCTGTCTAGAATCGAGTCACTCGGCGAACAGTGAGGTAAGTCACCGTGCGAGTTAAGACCTTCATCATCAGCACATCCCTCCAACGTGAAGTTGAATCGTGCATGCAGAGGGTCAAAGACTGAGTCAACAAGTTTCCAATCAACTGAACGTCTGGTTACAGGTTTACGACTATGTCTCTGCTTAGTCTGACGACGACGACCTGCTACTTGCGTTACATGAGTCGCAACTGTAGTCGATGGAGATGTCGAAGGTGTTTCGACGACCTCTGTCGCTAACAGTGTCTCAGAATGAACAGTAGATGTAGCCGGCTGCTCCAGTTCATTTGTAGAACAACCTTGCCACCATCATTGTTTCTTAGGTTGCATCGGTGCCTTGCCCTTGAACTCCGGGCATTGGAACAAACGGTGTCCCTTCTTGTTGCACTTGAAGCAAAGTCCCTCGTCCATGTGTCGCTTACGCTCCTCAGTTGTCATTGCATTTGCGATTGAATTAAAATCTTCGCGGCCGGATATCTGACCACGTCCACCATTGTTACCACCACGACTACCATTGTTACTACCTCCACGTCCACGTCCGCGGCCACGTCCACGGCCACCTTTGTTACGTTTCCAGACGTTAGAGTATTGAACCATGCAAACACAGTTAGTGTGGAAGATAACGTACGCAAACGTAGTTACAGTCACAGTCCCGCAAACGGAACAGTTAAGGCGACAACCAGCCTACAGGCGTGGTGTCGGGACAACAGAAGTGTGAGTGCTGTAGCCTAGCGACAGCTCTGTACCGAGTCAAACAGTTTATCGGTATGTCCGATCTAGACATGTACTAATCATATCTAGAATAGCTTACAGTAGCTATCTGCAACTAATACGTATGCGGTATTACTTACAACACTCCCCCTGCAGGTAGCTACGGGATAGAGCGTTGCATTGGGTCTTGTCCTCCAATGATCGCACTTCGGTGTCTTGCAAGTGCATGTCTTGGGAGGAGTTTGGTGAGCATGGTAGCGTCGGCAAAGCCTGTGAGTTGGAGGCTGTGGTCCAGGCCCCCCCCCAACGTCAGGCGCATGTGAATGGTGCCATGAAGGGAGCGGACGACCTTTTGCAGATCGCGCCAATGTTCCTCTGTGGGTGAGGCTTGGGCGGAGCCAAGGATGCGCAAGACCGGGGAGAGAGCGGGGCGCGTGCAGACGGGGGCGTAGCGGGGGCTGCCCAAGAGACGGGGGTGGACGTCTGGGTCAAAGTCGGGGGTTGCGTGTGTCGGTCGCCCGATGACTATGGGGTCAACGGTGGGGCGACGACGGCCACGGGAGGTGTGGTCGCCACGCTTGGCTTGGGAAGAGTGATCTCCATGGAAGGGTTGAGGTGGGCCACCCGGAAATGGAGAGCGGCCAGCCATTGGGGACGGCGGGGCGTACGAATTCGGGTGGTCACGGGAGGGGGGGACGCCGTGAAAGGGCGCCTCCGGGATGAGAGGTATGGGGTGGTGAGGGGCATATCCAACGGGGGGGTAGGGAGGGTGTGGCGAGAGTTGTTTAACCGCGATGTTGTGATGGGAGGGGTCGCTGTGTAGGATAGAATCAGCCGGGGGGTATTGGGGGGGTGGTTGCAAGTGTTCACCTACGAGTTCGGGGTGCGAGGGCTCGAGGCGCGCATCGGGGCGGCGTTGTGCGACGGCGGGGTCGCCAGCAGGAGCTGCAGCGGTAGCAGCAGACATGGCTGATTGTGCGTCCTGTGGGGCGTAGCCAGGCTGAGGATGCACAAGCAGGGGGAGGGTGTGCACGACGTGGCTGTCCCGAAAGTGTCCGAGGTGAGCATCGTGGCGGCGCCGAGTGAGAGGGGGGTGCGGAATAGCACTCGCCGCAGCAACAGCATCCTCGGCCAACTGCGAGTCGAACCGAGCTGTCAAGTGTGCCACTTGCGCAACAAGCAGCACGAGGGGATCCGGGGGGTGTTCGAGGGGGAGGGTGTGCACGTGGTGGCCCTCCGGAAAGTGTGCGAGGTGAGCGACGTGGCGGCGCTGAGCGACATGGGGGTGCGGATGAGCACCCGCAGCAGCAACAGCACCCGTGGCCGACTGCGAGTCGAAACGAGCTGTCAAGCGCGCCACTTGTGCAAAGATCAGCGCGAGGGTATCCGGGGGGTGTTCGAGGGGGAGGGTGTGCAGGTGGTGGCCGTCCGGAAAGTGTGCGAGGGGAGCATCGTGGCGGCGCCGAGCTACAGGGGGGTGCGATATAGCACCCGCAGCAATGGCGGCCGACCGCGAGTCGAGATACGCGTCAAGGCGCGTCAGTTGCACACGTAGGAGCTCGAGAACACCCTGGGTAGTATGGACAGTGCTCTGCTGAGAGCCTGACTCAGGGGAACCAACAGGTGAAACAGGCGGGTTTTTCTGCGCCATTTCGACAGAGGACAAAAAAGAAAGAGCTGGAAGAAAAACAGGCAGCGGTAAAAACCGCTAGCCGGACTCGTGCCTAACAGCGGTATGCTAAGAGACGGCCTGATGCCCGCCGACCCCTCGGCCTGTAGCCCCGGGGTGTCTCAGAGCACCTTTTCTGTATCCTCCACCCAGTGTGGGGCACAAGTCGAGGCCAAGGCCAGGACAGGTGGAGCGCTGCGCTGGTGGCTGATGCGCGAGGCTAGTATAAAAATAAAAATAAAAGGTAAGCTACGGCTGGCGTGCGACCTGTGGATGCGTATTCACCCGACAGTGCACCCCCCCGTTCTCCAGCTTGGACCTGTGTGCACCCTGTCCACACACGACGAGTGCGTCGGTGTGGTTGGCTGGCTATCTCCGGCGGGTGGCTGGCTTAAGAGGGTGGTGGCGGGTTTTAAAAATCGCAGTTTATACTGGCGATACCGCCGACTACAGGTTGAAAGTACTAGGTGTCTAAAGAAACTCGCCTTCTGCGGGAGAGCTGTCGATCGCAGCTCGCCGAACCAGGTTGTCGCGCGTGAGTGACGTGAGGCGGGGGCCCATAACCTATTGAACCATGCAAACACAGTTAGTGTGGAAGATAACGTACGCAAACGTAGTTACAGTCACAGTCCCGCAAACGGAACAGTTAAGGCGACAACCAGCCTACAGGCGTGGTGTCGGGACAACAGAAGTGTGAGTGCTGTAGCCTAGCGACAGCTCTGTACCGAGTCAAACAGTTTATCGGTATGTCCGATCTAGACATGTACTAATCATATCTAGAATAGCTTACAGTAGCTATCTGCAACTAATACGTATGCGGTATTACTTACAACATAGAGGCTTCCTCAAAAGGGTCTTCAAGGTTGCGCTTGCGTGTGGGCTGGGCAGATGGTCCAGCAGCAGACCTTGCATTGCCTAGTTCCGGCGAGTCTGTCACGATGTCATTCAAAAAGTTTTGTAGCTCCACGAGTGTAATCTGGTAACCTTGTTGAGCTCGGTGTGATCTCGCCAGTCTCTGGAGGTCCACGTTTGCAAGGCCAGTAATGAAGCGTACACACTGTACTTCAGCTGTCAGGTCTTGACGAGAACGACGTAAGTAGTCGTTGTACTTCTTAGTAAAAAGCGCGTAACTCATCGTGTTGCTCTGCGTAAAGCTTAGCAAAGCCTTAATTGCGTCGTCGTGAATGTTCGGAAGAAACGTCGACTTGCGTATCGTTGCGTATAACGCGACGGAATTGGAGGCCGATTTTTCCGGTTCAACCACCACCCACCTAGGTGTCCAGAAAACTGTGAAGTAACCCAGAACACTGCATCGTACGAGTCAGCAGCAATCCCTAGCATTATAAAACGCTGAGGCTGTGCTTCGAGCCAATCCTCTAGTACAGGTGGGTCTTGACCATTCTGGTACGGTGAAGTAATAGCTGCCTTACGCTGAGTCTCCGTAAGGGTCACAGAAAGTCCAGCCAAGTTGTGGGTAGGCATCGGCCTTCCCACTCGTAAATCAGTAGGTCCTACACCAGTCAGTCGATTAATGTGTCCGAGAATCAGTAGCCATACAAAACCAGAGTCGACCGTCGTAAACCGGGTGTACATGTGGAACTGCCTCGGGATAGACGTGTCGTCTTGCATGACTGGAACATGTTGTGTAATTGCTCGATAAAAAGATTCCCACTGTGTCACGTAACCAAAGTGAAGTAATTCACTCTTGTGCTTCTCAGCACGAAGTAACCCCTTCTGTGAGGGCGTAAGTGTCTGACCGTCAATGTTGATGGTTTCCGGGACGACGTAGGTGCCATCCGGATTAACTGTCGACTGTGCCAAAACAGCCTGCTCGACCTGAGCAGGTGTACGTAAGTTGTTCGTAGCAAACAGGACAGGAATAGAAGCCGAGTACACGTAGACAAGCTGTCGTCCTTGAGGTAGCGTAACGTTAACAGGTTCACCACTCAACAGCGTCAAATCATCCGGTGTCAAAACAAGACCGGTCTCCTCGTGTAACTCGCGAATAGCAGCGTCGACATGCTCTTCGTTAGGTAAGACAGCGCCAGCTGGGAACCAAGTTTTACCAGAACGAGGCTCACGCTGAAACACCAACTTCAAATCCGACGATTTAGTTCCTCCGACGTGAATTACTAAAACCACGTAATGTCCAGCTCCGAGAGAAGCCATCTCAACTCAAGCAAACAACGTCGAGCAGATCAACGAGCAACGAAAGCGTGCGTCGACCAAAGAGCTCCGAAACCAGTGTGGCGGTTAGCCTCTGAAAGCTAAACGCTAGCACAAATCTGTTCTAATCTGTCTAGTTCTGTTGTTGCAAGATGGCAATTGAAGAAAGATGTTTCACTGCTGTACTTGGGCAGTAGATGTTGTAAATGAACAAAGGAATTGTTAAAAGGTTCTGTCACCTCCCTCTACTGCACTGGGCTTAAATAGGTTTTAGCCCAGACTAGTCACGCCTGCAAGCTACGCTTACGTGTCAGGCGTTAGTGCTGCTCAACCGTCGTCATCCGCCTCGAGACGCGGCCTGCCTAGCATTGGGTTTCACGACGCGGCTCCTTCTGCATTGGAGAGCTCGTTCTGGCGCGTCATCTGGCTGGTTAGATTAATTATGCATATCTGTACGTACCGGGAGGTACTGGTCGTACTGTAGCATCAGCACCATTACAATATTGCAGTAGCGACGTACCCACGAGTATACGTCCATCCTGTGGAAAAGCACGAATTGATATCCGTAACGAGTACCTGTACAATGTCCTGCAATGTACTGTTGCAGGACTGTACTCGTCACACTAGCGACATTTTATATTTCATACATGTATGCAGACAGTACTTGTTTATGAGTATGTTTTAGACGGTATCGTTACTGCCATTGGAGAGGTTGGGATTAGTGGTTCACGGTCTACCTCAGTCTACTAAGTCCTATATGGCATAGCATAAGGGGGGGCCCAGAGACAGCAGCCGGTTTATACTGGTATTGTTGTAAACAATTTCAATTATGGAACGACGTTAGTACCATCCGGATTAATGGTCGACTCGACGGTAACCTCTTGCTGGAGCTTAGCCGGAGTGCGTCAATTAGCGGTCACAAAAGGTACCGGAACAGATGCCGAGAAGACGTAAACATGATGGCGTTTCCCTTCAAGTAAAGGCACTCGAACCGGATTGTTACTCAACAAGGTTAAATCGTCGTAAGTCAAAGTAAAGCCACTTTCCGCCATCAATTCACGACTGGCAGCGTCGACAAGCTATTCGTTAGGCAAGATCGAACCGACAAGAAACCAAGTTTTACCAGTACGAGGTTCACGTTATAAAACGACCTTAATCTATGAGGCTTTGGAACCACCGACATGCAGTACGATCACCACGTAATTACATGGTCTAACGGAAGCCATCTCGAATTAATCAGAATGCGTCGAACGAATCAAGCAACATCGAAAGCGTGCGTCAACCAAAGAGCTCCGAAACTACCGTCACAAATAAGTTTTGTTCTTCTTGCTGCTGCTGTTTCTGCAAATGGAAGTACATATTGAGGGAGAGATGCGAAGATGTTTGACTGTTTAGTGTTTAATAGTATATTGTAATCGAACAAAGGAATTTTAAAAGGTTATGTCACCTCCCTCTACAACACTAGGTTTGAATAGCTTTCGCCTAGCTAGCTTGCACCTGCCCTCGCTTGGTCTACGTGTCATGTGCTAGGGCTGTCCAACCGTTGCCAAAAGACTAGCGACGCGGCTCGTCTAGAATTGGGGACCTCGTTTAGAATTGGGAACCTCGTCCAACGCGTCGTCTATCTAGTTAGATTTATTGTGCGTACATGCAAGTACGGGGTTGTATTGGTAGTAGAGTGCGCATCAATAACCTCGCTAAATTGCTCGAGCGACGTACCCACGATGTACGCCCTTCCGATGGAAAAGAACGAATTGAAATTAGTAACGAGTACATGTACAATGTCATGCAATGTAGTGTTGCATGACTGTACTCGTCACATCTGCATTTTTCTTGTCTACGTCGACGACATCCTCGTTGTCTCCGATTCTCTCGAATGGGTCTCCACCGCCAAGGCACACATCCGCCAGCATTTCATCATGACTGATTTTGGCCTTGCCACTTCCATCCTTTGGATGGACATCTCCGGTGACCTTCCCAGTGGCACATTTCGACTGTCTCGAGAGCAATACACGACGGAGCTTCTCGAGAAATATGGCATGCTCGACAACAGCCCATCCACCCTCCCGATGTCACCTTGTTAGAGTTGGGAACGGATAGTTACACGGAGGTCGTGCCGGCCCCACAAGGGGGCCGGCTATGGCGACTACATAAGTGAGGGGAGTGAGATGGCGGCCGGCGAAGGCACCGGCATGGCCGGCCGACCGCCACTTATAGGGAATAGAGTACCGCTAATAGCATACCACTAAATACTATGATGACAAATAGCTACCTTGTACATAAGCACTAGGCAACGGGATGCTAGTGTTAACACCCCCCTTCAAGGTAGCCGAGGTCTTGACGTCGTCCTAGCTTGCGTCGAGGAAGGTGCCATCTTGATCGAAGGTGTAGTGCTTGTAGCGTGTGTCTCATGCCGGGTAGGTGTAGCGACATGCGCTCACAGGAACGCGTGCCGCTACCGGCGAGTTGCCTATAAGAAGCAGTTCCAAATGTACTGCGTAATGTACTATTCTAACATGTAGCGGGGAAAACTGTCCCCTGACGAATTAGCCCACGCGTGAGAGCGACCGGCGAGGAAGAGGCAATGCCAACAAGGCCATTAGGAGCGTGTAGACACGCACAATCATAGACGGGCGCTCGTGTTGACTCCCTCATTTCGCCGTGGGAAAGTTAAGCTCCTCGCTTAGTTAGGTGAACGTTGCGGCGTTGCCTCGGGAAAAAACAATAACATTACTAATTAAAGTACGCACGGGCTGAATATTCGCGGGTCGGTCTTAAAAAACGAGATCCGGTCGAGAGCATCGGTAGGCTGAAGGCTAGGTGAGACTGAAAGCTTGGTGGGGCGAGCATGGCGCCGGGCGCTTTACACACGCTCTTCTCCTTTTTACGTGGGAGATGGTAGGTTAGTCGCGGACAACCAGCTCGAAGGCGAAGCGTGGTGTCGGTCGGACGATGAATTACTAGCGAGGCGCCGAGCCCTGTACACACGCTCTACTATTTTTTACGTGGGAGTAGGTAGGACTAGCGTGGTGCCGAGCGCTTTACACGCGTTCCTCTCTATTGTAACTTGGTGGAGGGCCCATGACCTGTTAGAGTTGGGAACGGATAGTTACACGGAGGTCGTGCCGGCCCCACAAGGGGGCCGGCTGTGGCGACTAGAGAAGTGAGGGGAGTGAGATGGCGGCCGGCGAAGGCACCGGCATGGCTGGCCGACCGCCACTAATAGGGAATAGAGTACCGTCATAACAGTTTGGGTTTTCAGCACACCTTTTCTATCCGATGTACGTTATACATCACATAAACTCGCCGAACACTGAGTTTGACGTTTGCTACACTTAGCGTGGAATGTCGCGATCTTGTAACACGGTACCTCTAATAGTAACACTAAGCACTAGGATGACAAATAGCTACCTTGTACATAAGCACTATGGCAACGGGATGCTAGTGTTAACACACCCCCTCACAACCGTGACGTCGAATCTGCCTCTCCCGCCAATCAGGTTCCCCTCTCGCAGGCTGACCACAAAACTTGTCGTACCATCATTGGCTCCGTGAACTTCTTGTGCATGTGCACCCGCCCCGACACCGCCTTTGCCATCAGCGTCATCAGCCGCCAAAAGATAGCCCCACTCCACATCCACATAAAGCAACTGAAACGCCTCCTTCGCTATCTCAATTAAGCCTCCGCATCACCCAAAAAAATTAAGATCAAGCATCAACTGCAATGCATCAAAAAGTGATGCATCAAAATTTTAATTCAACTGTTAATTCATGGACGCATTGATTATATAGGGCACTAATTCATGGACGCATTGATTAAATTGGGAACTAATTCATGGACGCGTTGATTAAGCGGGACACTAATTCATGGATGCATTGACTAAATGGGGTATTAATTCATGGCTGCATTGGTTAAATGGGGCACTAATTCGTGGACGCATTGATTGAATTGGGCACTAATTCATGGACGCATTGATGCATGTGATGCGGGGCGAATGCATTGATGCATCATGCGCATCGGTATGTTGGCAAAACTTTAATTCTGGGTGGATTTTTCAATCACATTAGTTTGTCTAGAAAATTTAAGTGAGTCGGATATTGTATGGGACGTCCCATACAACTTTGATAAAGTTTTGACCAATTTTTTGGTTCCCTCCCCCTCTTGACAATGGCCGCCTAGACTGGCCCGCCCACGAGTATAACCCTCTCCAGGTTGTGAGTTTAACCCTCTCCATGTTGTCTTGGCTGCAACGGAGTGACCCGCCGACTAGCCGCTCAATTGGGATCATTGGGAATATAAGCCAGATTATCTTGTTTGCAAAAGAGACAACAAGTGTGTGCGGAGTGTACGTGCAATAAGGGTAGAGGTGTGGATAATTATACGATGCATGTATATATTCAGAAATGCATGTACATGTTCTGAAACATAATCTGAAATTGTGTAGGTTGTGCGCCCCGAGTATTGTAGTGCGGCAAGCCACGACACATTCGCTTACAACCTCTATTAATTGCCCTAATAGTCTGATACACCTTCTATGCTAAATTCTGAAACACCACGAGACGCCTCTTGAGAACCCTTCGTAGACACTTGTTCACGTGAGCCTCGTCCTCTGCGTTGCAATCACAATTCAAAATCAGTGCGGTGTCGGTAATTTACACATGTTGGTTTGTTTACATATCCCTCCGTAGGACTACTAATGGACACATGTGTACGATAGACTCCGGGGGAGTCTTGGCCCTCCACCTATAGGTGTTCGCTATAGGTGTTCACAGCTCAGTCGCGATGCGATGGGTTCATATACACAGTATGCTCCTATCGGGTACCGACTTTTGGCGGTACTTGGATAAGGCGTACACCTCCGTTCCGGGAAGCGGCGGTTCTATCCCCCTTCACGCCATTCCGTGTGTACATGGATTAACAGGTTATGGGCCCTCCGCGTTTACGCGGGGTTTACTAGGGCACCGGCCGGAGTTTGTCCATTAAGGGGGAGTGTTTACATATCCCTCCGTAGGGCTACTAATGGACACATGTGTACGCTAGACTCCGGGGGAGTCTTGGCCCTCCACCTATAGATGTTCGCCGCTCAGTCGCGATGCAATGCGATGGGTTCATATACACAATATGTTCCTATCGGGTACCGACTTTTGGCGGTACTTGGATAAGGCGTACACCTCCGTTCCGGGAAGCGGCAGATCTATCCCCCTTCATGCCATTCCGTGTGTACATGGATTAACATGGTTGAGCGTAATTGATGTTTTGGATGGTCAAGGGGTGGTGAGGGTGTGCTTTTCATGGTTGGTGGTAATGTTATGTATTTAGAATACATACAATAAGAATTGAATGAGTGCGCGCGCGCGCGCGCGTGTGTGTGTGTGTGTGTGTGTGTGTGTGTGTGTGTGTGTGAGCATGTGTGTGCGTGTCTGTGAGCATGTTGCAAAATATCGACGTCACAAATAATGCATACCAAATCTGCACATAAATGTCCTTTCGATCTGTCCATCAATAAGAGCGAGTGCATGATTATCCGCTACTTGTATTATCAACGTGTACAAAATTAAAATTCGCACTTAATTGAAAGAATCGATTTCGGCCTTACCTCGCTGAAGGCTCATGAGCAGTTTATCATGTAGAACAAAACATTTATCAACCCAATAGTCCATCACACCTAGCAGTGGGCCGGTTTCTCCCCAAGTATCGCATGCTATGCAGGGCTCGACACAAAATTCCTTCTGATTGAAGGCAATTGAGTCCTGCGCATGATGACAAATGGTTTAAAAGACAAAAAATGTTCCGGAATCGGATTCATGGCGGGGCTAAACAAGTCGCCATAATAACAGTCACCGATTCGATAGCCAACGCATGCATATCATGTATACTATGGCACCCCATGAGTAACGGCCCCCGCTAACGGTACGTGCAGCGACATAGGACATATGAGGTGTGTCCCTTTCTGGTAGAGAAAACGTCCTACTCGCCTTCGCTAACCAATTCGTACACATATGGTTAAGTTGGTTGCGATGCTCAGCGAGCTGTGGCTTAATACGAGGTGTCGACTGTCGACCTTAGCTACATGCTTCACGCTTGTTAGATTTCCCTCCTATGTAACCAAATACAAAAAAGCAGCACGCAAACATTGTCGACGGGCGCACACGACGCGACATGACGTATACGGGGACGAGGGTGCAATATTAAACGATACGGAACGTCGGATAAACGGAGAATACATACAATAAGACGATGGAAAGGATTGGCAAAACGCGAAAAGTAACACAGAACGTGGCCGCTCACCGCGAATTTTAAGCGTCGTGAGCTAAGTAGTCAAAGACGACGGTACATTAGGTTAGTGGTGTTGCATGCCAACAAGTTATGGTGGCAGAACTATCACTCTACGACCCTTGCTCCTTTATCCGTCGAATAATCACTATGTCTAAAGTGGGATAAAGCATGTGGAATACGGGCTAGCTTCACCTCTTTTATCCCGCCCGCGTATGCGTTGCCGATGACGGGAGCGCTGGATAGCGACCCGCCTTCGCCGACTGGAGCGTTGGACTTCGGAAGGGTAGTCCACGGCTGCCGAACAACAATGGTAGTAGGATCGCCCGCTGCATCTCCAAATCTTCCATATTTTAGGGCTCGTCAACTTAATAGTATTAATTCTGCTGGGCTCGTATGGCGGCTTGGGTCGCCGCATCTTGCAGGTAGGGAGCATCCTCGAGTTTGCCGTTCCCGGTCGGTAGACCTTCCCTTCTTATCTCGTACTGCGGGCCCCCCAAACAGAAAACCTCAGACAACATAACTTCAACTACGTAGGATGCCTTAGCAGCGTGAGCATCGAAGCGACCGATGATAGGGGTGCGCACCATGTCTTCGGGTCCGGCTTGGAGTTTCACTTGACCGCCGTGAAGGCAATTCATTTCGGTGGCGGCAGTGCCAAAGCACAGTCGTAGCTTTTTCAAACCGCGGTACAACCGGTAGGGACTGTTGGCGGGGGGGGGGCGCGGGGTGATAATGGTATGCACGGATGGTTGTTCATTTGCTTTTATTTTGATAAATTTGGCGAGGCTAGTACATATTGCGGACGAGCTTTGGGAGTCGGGGATGACACGCAAACAATCTTAAATCAAATATCATTCAATATCGACCGTCAATTTAAAATCTGCTCACATCGCACGGCGCAAGCATCAGTGTGCAAGACATTTCAGAGTCCACGTTCTATGATGGATATGGCGGACGCTACGGCAACGCTTCTCGACCACAGATCACGTTTGTCGAGGCAACTCCCATTCCTTATCGTCGATTTTGGCGGTAAGTACGTGTCATAGATGTCGCTATGTGCGTGACAGCTACCCGTACGGCAGGAGTCAATATTTGAAAAATGTCGTCGTCAATTTCATTTCCTCATAGCCGTCTCCGTACCACGTACATGTACATTCCCGTATAAGAAACAAATGTAGCGTGGCAATAACAGAAAAAATAAAGTACAAGATGCATCGATGCGGCCGATATGCTCCGTAAATGTTCATGTAATTCGTCGTGCATTGATTATATGTGGCACTAATTCATGGACGCATTGATTAAATGGGGCACTAATTCTTGGACGCATTGATTAAATTGGGCACTAATTCATGGATGCATTGATTAAATGGGGTAGTATTTCATGGACGCATTGATTAAATGGGGCACTAATTCATGGATGCATTGATTAAATGGGGCACTAATTCGTGGACGCATTGATTAAATTGGGCACTAATTCATGGACGCATTGATGCGGATGATGCGGCAAACGCATCATGATCCCATGAATACATCGATGTTTGATGCGGAGGCTTAATCTCAATGCACACGCTCCTCCGGCATCACCTATGGCTCATGCGCACCCCGCCTCCTTGTTACCATGACTATCTTCTTGGACTCGGACTGGGCCGCCGACACGACCAACCGTCGCTCGCATTCAAGGCAGGAGGCGGTCATGCTCAATGGCGGTGCCATCAACTGGCCTTCCAAGCAACAAAATATTGTGGCCTTATTAACCACCGAGACCGAGTATGTCGCCCTCAATCGTGCAACTCAAAGTGCAATTCACTTCCGCAAGTTGCTCCAAGACGGTCACCATCACCAATCTACCAAAGTGGACCCACTATCGTACATGAAGTCAACGAAGGTGCTGCCGAACTCGCGAATAACCCTATGGCTTCGCACATGACCAAGCATATCGACATTCGCCACCACTACACCAGAGAACTCGTCGATGCGCACACCATCGTCGTAAACTCCGGTCCCGCTTCCGACATGCCCTCAGACGGAGAGACCAAGGCTCTCTCTCACAACCCAAGCACACCATGCTCGTCAAGCTATGCCTCGGGTCAAATGACTAACACGTACGGTCAATGATCTAGAAGGGCTTTCATATTACATTATTAACCTTGCATGCTAGTAATGTATGTGCGCGGTATGTGCGCATTGTGTATCAACTTTATAGCAACGGCTGTGTGAGTAACCATCACCAACTTCTCTTCAGTAGTCATATAATACCATCGGTTCCCTGCAAATATATGACCACTCTCAGACAATAGATACGAACACGAGCAAAGAAAAATGAGGGGGGGGGGCAGCCAAGAGGGCGAGAGTGACAAGAGAATCACGGAATCCGCTACGATACTTTGGTACTTTTATACTATTTGTTTTTACTTTGGTACTAATATCCCTTGGCTCTTAAGGATGAGGGTCGGTTGGCGCCCACGGCGGCTGAGTTGTTTGATCGCCTAGCTATTTTGGCGGCACTTCGTCGCTTCCCTGGTCTGTGTTTTGCTGACTCTTGTTCTTTGCGTTATAACAATTTTGTCCGTATGCAACATTTCGTTCGTCGAACTACTTATGTTCCTTTTCGGTGTATTGGGGGACGTGCGGCGAGAATTTATGCATAGTCTTTCTGCTGCTCTTCATGGTACTTTGAGTTCCTATCTTTGCGACGCTTTGCAGGAGGGCTATGCTGGTGTTGTGGCATGCCTTCCTGTTCCCCGGGCTTAGGTTTTTCCTCTTTTTTGGTCAGATTGGGTAAATCTAGAGGTTTGCTACCCTACCCTCCATGTGTACGGGATAGTAGCCCATGCGGTTAGTATCACTGTCATATCCTAGCCATTTAGCTAACTGCTAGTATCTGACATTATTTATTTCCTCTAAATGGTACCTGTATCTTAGCGATATTCAGTGATTCTTTTATTGTCATCACGGCAGTACAACTGTATCGCCGTATTTTCCCTCGACAGTACAGAGTTACTAGCAGTATCTCTTCTGGATAGTTCTTTTCTAGATAATTCTAAGAGCTTGTGCGATAAGGTTAGATAGACGGTATAGGTAACCTCAGTTAACCTGTATTACTAGTAATAGTTTGGTTTAGTTAGCAGACAGCACAAGCTACAGGTTCTAAGGCTGTTTCTAGAGCACCTGAGGTGTGGATATTTAAGACGGGGACTTACAGGTTGAGGAGAAGACCGGTACAGAATAGAATTACGCCACACCCAGATTGTAAGAAACCCTGTTCCTAAGACAATCTTACTAATTCTCTCTACGCTGTATAATTAGATCCAGAGATTAGGTTCTACTATTAGTCTAAGGTTGCCAACTTAGCCTAACCAAAGTAGCACCTCACACGTGGTTTCGGAGCCTCAGAACAGCTAGACGAGACGAAGATGTCTAACCGAGCAGGAGAGAGACTACCGGAGGAAGTGGATGGTCGACCAGAGGGGGCGCCTTCTGGGCCGACACAGCCGACGTCGACAGATGGTAGAAGACAGACAGTGCGAGAAGGATCGAGTCCCACGATGGAGCCTATGTCGGTACACGTCACCGAGATGCTACAACGACTAAGTAACCGAGTTGACACTTTTTCGACTGAGCTATCTCAACTGCGTGACCACGTCGACAACGGTTTCAGACATTTTGAAGGACGGGTGAACAGAAGCCGAGAAACGGAGAATTTTCTTCGAGGAGAACAATTGAGATCAGAGAGGACGCGAGAGATGCCAAGCATGATGCCGAACGATGTCAAACCAGCCAAGATCAAGAGCATCGCTACGACTAACATCGACGAGCTGAGAAACTGGTTCCGACATGCACGAGGGTATCTACGGTATCAGCGTTAACCTTGAAGAGCAAAGAGGAGTGTACTGGGTATCTGGCTTTCTGGAAGGACCACTATCGAAGTGGTGGTACTCCCAAGCTGTGCAGACTGGAGATGAAGTCGGTGGAGGATTTTCCGGAGTTTCTGAGATGGAGAAATCCTTAATTCAGGAATTCTGCGGAAGAACACCGGCGGAACAAGCGAGATTGAATTTGGACAAAGCGCGACAGAAAACCACGGTCCTGAAGTATGCGAACTATTTTCGAGAACAATTATTGGAGCTTCCTCACCGTCACGAAGAAGATAACGTACATGATTTCCAGCGCGGTTTGAGACCCTCGATTCATAAGGAGGTTGCCCTGAAAAACCCTAAGACCCTACACGAGGCGATTCAAGCAGCTCTGCGAGCGGAGGCAGCGGAGACCAAGATTGAGACGACCCAACGCTCGACAGGCCGATTGAACGCCATCGAAGAAGACAGCGACTTTTCAGAGGCAGCGGAGGAGATCGACAGTGAGTCGGAGGAAGAATCGCATGGCGCGACCGAAGAAAAGCCGCGGGAGCTGTACGAGATTAGACGCCTCACTCAAGAGGAGGTCGACAGATTTAAGAAGGAGGGCAAGTGCTTCATTTGCCACAAGAAGGGACACATCGCTATCGACTGCCCAGACAGAAAGAACAAGAAGAACGACAGAACGAAGACATCCCGGCCGGGAAAGTGAGACATGAGTCGGCAACTCGCGGCAAGCTGCAGGATGAGGTTTCGTCTCCTACAGCGACTCAGGAAGAGACCAGAACAGAAGAAGTACGAGACCCGTTACCTCAAACGACATTGAGGCCAGTCTTTAGGAGCAAGGACTTTAGCGACTGGATGATGAATAGGGAGTATTTCCCGAAGTACTCTCAGACCTACGGACCTTTCGACTTAGATGGAGCTAGCGATAATGACGGCCTTAATTCTCAAGTGGCGGAGGATTTTTGCTGTCCGGCGCGCCCATTTCAGGAGAGAGATTTACAGAAGTACCGGAGAATTTGGCTAAATGCGCCATTTAATGAATTAGAAGATTTTTTGGGCCATTATTTGCGGAGTAAACTGCTTCATCCCCATCTGAGAGCGGTTATAGTGGTTCCAAAATGGAGGGCAAAACCATGGTTCAAGCTGCTGCGAAATTTCCGACTTGTCGACGAGCTGGCGGCGAAAGAACATGTGTTTACCTGCCCCACGAACGATGGAATAGAAGGAAGAAGGCAATATGTTGGACCGACAAGATGGACGACGCAAGTCTACGTCGACGACACCGATCGAGTTCGATTTCTGCCTCAGAACCTACAGAATCCCCCGAAGACCTACTGGACTCACTCGACGACTCTTGTTACCGATGGCCGACGAGTGTTACTAGCGAAAGAGGACACTGGCATGGTCTGATTTCCTGGTGGCAAACAGGAGATTGAAGACGCGACCCCGGAATACACAGCAGTGCGAGCTCTTACGGAGACAACTGGATTTAAGGTGAGCGAAACAAATTTACGCCTTTTAGGGACGGAGTCTTCCGGACAAAATAAGCGCTGCGTGTATATCGCTCGCGTTCGACCCGGATCGATACCGAACGCTACGTCAACTTCTCCGGCAGTATGGGCTACCTGGAAGGAATTGATTTCGGCACGGCGTACGGGTTATCTAGTCCGTGGAGATCAGCAGTTCCCTCTTCGTTACGAGACTTTTGGGAAACCGATCGACGGGTGGATGAACAAGAACGTCCGACTAGAAAACAGTGTTTCTGCGACGCTACATGTATCCACAACCCAGTCTGGAACAAGTTTGTTAGTGTTGGGAGGCACCTTACGCGGACATCGATGCCGTATTTTGGTTGACTCTGGCGCTTCGGAAAATTTCTGCAAGGCTGAGTGGGTACGGGAGCATCACATCCCGACGGTTACTGGAGAGAAATACCGGATAGAATTGGCAGATGGTAGTACAACTACGACTCGCCAGCGACTACGGAATGAAGTACTCACAGTAGGGACCCTGGACATACGTTTGGACGCAATTACGACAGAACTGGACAAATTCGACATCATCCTCGGTCAACCTTGGTTACAAGCCGTCAACCCGGATATAGATTGGTCTACTAAAACGATTCGCGACCGTAAAACTGGCGAAGCTATGGTGTCTGGCGACGAGTACACCGTACCTGTGACAGTACATCACTTGGAGGCGGATGCGATGGCAAAGCTGCTTAGACAACAACCAGCAGACCTCTTCGTGATTGGACTACGAGAAGTACAGGACGCGGTCGACGACATCAACACTGATCAACAACCTCAGTGGACGACTTCGTTACGAGATTCCCTGAATGAGTTTACTGACATTATCAAGGAGCCTGACGGTCTACCGCCAACTCGCGAGTGCGACTTTGAAATTAATTTGGAGTGCGATGAACCACCTAAGGAGCGAACGTACCGTATGTCACCAGCATAACTCCGGGAGGTTCAAGTACAGTTGCAAGACTTACTCGCAAAAGGCTGAATTCGTCCGTCTAAATCTCCGTACGGTGCCCCGATTTTATTTGTACGCAAGAAGGACGGTACCATGCGTATGTGCGTAGACTACCGGAAACTCAACGACCTTACGAGGAAAGACCGAACACCGTTACCCCAGATTGATGAGTTACTCGACTCGCTATATGGGGCTCACTATTTCAGCACGCTGGACCTATATAAAGGCTATCATCAAGTTCGAGTCAAGGAGCGCGACATACACAAGACAGCATTCCGAACTCATTACGGATTGTTCGAGTACTGCGTTCTACCCTTTGGACTTTGTAACGCCCCAGCTGGATTCCAAGCGATGATGAATCGAGTTTTGGCCCCGTATCTTGGCAAGTTCTGCGTGGTATATTTAGACGACGTGTTGATCTACAGTAAGACGGCCGACGAACACCTCGAGCATATTCGACTCGTGTTACGAGAGCTGCAGCGACACCAGTTGCATATCAAACTCTCTAAGTGTTACTTCGGACGATCGAGCGTCAATTTTCTTGGGCATGTGGTGGAAGCTGGACAGATCCGAATGGACCCCGACAAGGTTGAGGCAGTACAGAATTGGCCCCGACCAAAATCTGTGACTGAAGTACGTGGATTTCTGGGACTTGCTGGATATTACCGGAGGTTTATCAACCAATTCGCAACCCTAGCAACCCCATTAACGGACCTGACCAAGAAGACACCGGAATTTCGCTGGACTCCTCAAGCCGAGTCAGCATTCCAGCAAATTAAAGACGCGATGGTACGTGCACCAGTACTGGTAATTCTTGACACTTCTCCTAATGCAAGGTACACACTGTACACAAATGCTTCTGGATTTGCAGTAGGAGCTGTGCTATTACAAGACCAAGGTATTGGATTACAACCTGTTGCGTACCATGCTCGAAAGATGAACAAGCATGAGGTACACTATCCTGTCCACGAATAAGAGCTACTGGCAGTTCGCGACGCCCTACTGAAGTTCCGTTGCTACTTAGATGGCGCGGCGGGATTTACAGTAATTACGGACCACGACACGTTGCGACACTTCTTTCGGCAGCGCGATTTGTCTACTCGACAGGTGCGATGGCTTCAAGTTTTAGCACCTTACCAGCGACAGATGGACATCGTATACAAGAAGGGAGCAGTCAACCATGCATACGCTCTGTCTCGCCGACCTGACCTGAAGGACTCATTACAGAAGCTGCAACTGTTACGCGATTGGACCAACGACGAAGCAGAATGCGAGTTACACGCACAGATTTTTTCCCTGGAATCCCGGTTACATCCCGACTCTGGACTTCATGCGGAAATCAAAAGCGCTTATGATTCGGACAAATATCTGCTTACCCGGAAATCTCTGCCTACCTGGCTGGTACGTCAATCTAATGGACTCTTGGACGCCTACGGGACAAGACTGTATGTTTCGAACGTCTCTACATTGCGATCAAGAGTACTGTACGAACTACACGACGCACCGACTGCGGGACACCCTTGTATTATTCGACTATTGGCAGCAGTAACCCGGACGTTTTGGTGGCCTAACATGAAGCGGACAGTACAACACTATGTACGCACTGTGTTACCTGTCAACGCAACAAGGCAGCGCGACACAAGCCTTATGGACTCCTTCAATCGCATGAGGTACCGACCAGGCCCTTTGAGCATGTATCGCTTGACCTAATTACGGACCTTCCTGAGTGCAATGGGTATGATGTTGTGGTGGTATTCGTCTGTATGCTTACGAAACGGACGATTGTCGAGCCAATTACGAAAACGATTACAGCGGAACAATTAGCAAAAGTTATGCACCGCGCTGTTTTTCGGCATTTTGGCTTACCACGGAAATTAATATCCGATCGAGATCCCCGGTTTATGAGCGACTTCTGGCAAACCCTATTTAGGGCTGTTGGCACCAAGCTTAATATCTCTACGAGCTATCATCCCCAGACAGATGGCCAAACTGAACGAGTAAACCAGACATGGGAGCAAGTCATACGATGCTATGTGCAATCCTTGCACGACGACTGGGTTCAACACCTTACCAACGTGGAGTTCGCGATCAACGCAGCGGTTTCTACGTCAACGACTATGTCTCCATTTAAGGCGACGCTAGGATTTGAGCCGACATCTCCAACGACGGCTACATTTGAAGATAACGAGCCTAGCCGTACTTTACCGGAGCAAGTGAAGATTCTGGTCGAGATGCACAGATTTGCCCACGACTGCGTCAAAGCAGCCCAGGCACACATGCAAGACGCTGCAAATCGGCACCGGTTACCAGTACCTTTTACAGTTGGCGACAAGGTTAAGCTCAAGGCGACAAATCTACGGTTTGTACAACAGCCATGTTCTAAACTACGCGACCGCTACATTGGACCGTTTCTCATTACGGAGGAAGTTTCCCCGGTTGCATTTCGGCTTAAGCTACCCCCTGGAGTACGGATTCACGATGTTGTACACGCCAGTCTACTGGAAAGATGGAATTCAGAACCAGAACAGGCCAACAGTGCGCAGCCAATTCCGATTGTGCACGATGCGAAGCGATTTGAAGTCGACAAAATACTCGACGTGGCTTTTAACTCCAATGGCACGGGACTTTTGTTTAAGGTCCGCTGGGCGGCACCGTTCAACGTACCTAGCGAGGACACTTGGGAACCCATGCGAGGAGTCAACCACTTAAATATCTTTTCCGAATCCCTTCGAACGGATGTTTATCGAGAATTTTCTGGCACCCCTGACTTTGTCAGATTTCGCAATCGCTGGCCTGCAAGAACCCCCAAGAAACCAAGACCCTGAGTACTGCACAGCGAGGACGCTGGTGCTTCAGGAGGGGAGAGTTTCATATCCTAGCCATTTAGCTAAGTGCCAATTACAGACATTATTTATTTCCTCTAAATGGTACCTGTATGTTAGCGATGTTCAGTGACTCTTTTATTGTCATCACGGCAGTACAACTGTATCGCCGTATTTTCCCTCGACAGTACAGAGTTACTAGCAGTCTCTCTTCTAGATAGTTCTTTTCTAGATAGTTCTAAGAGCTTGTGCGATAAGGTTAGATAGACGGTACAGGTAACCTCAGTTAACCTGTATCACTAGTAATAGTTTGGTTTAGTTAGCAGACAGCACAAGCTACAGGTTCTAAGGCTGTTTCTAGAACACCTGAGGTGTGGATATTTAAGACGGGGACTTACTGGTTGAGGAGAAGACCGGTACAGAATAGAATTACGCCACACCCAGATTGTAAGAAACCCTGTTCCTAAGACAATCTTACTAATTCTCTCTACGCTGTATAATTAGATCCAGAGATTAGGTTCTACTATTAGTCTAAGGTTGCCAACTTAGCCTAACCAAAGTAGCACCTCACAATCACCGTTATTAGCGACGCGTCACCCCTCCAGCACAACGATATTGTACGGGCATGGTGGCACGATAAACCAACTAAACAACCTTCACCAACGGACAGCTCTAGCTAGGCACTGGCTAGCAGCAACCCTTAAGCTGGTGCGTTCCCCGAGTACCAACACTCTCTGCTGTCGCGCTCGGCCCATCTAGGCCTCGCGCGAACGCTGTCTCGACTCTCGTAGTCGAGTAGGGTGGCAGTACTTGTTCTTTTCGTTTTGATACGCACCTTGCGTCACAAGACACTTCCATATGGTTCTTGTTACACCGCATTCCGATATGAAGCCCGTGGTTACCGCACCTCGACACATCGCCGAGGACACTCTAGCTCAGCTACACGTAACATAACTAATCCAAACGGCATGTGAGGCTTTTGAACTCCGAATTTCTGCGCAGATCAAGGCGAATTCGTTCGCCTTACTTGCCCAGATTCAGCAGCTCAGAAACCAATCTACACGTTTGGACCATCAGTCCATTCCCGCTGTCGCAACATGTGCGGCAGAGGGTGGAATGGAGGCCCTTGCGCCACCTTTCGACTCGCTGCCCGACGACCACGACCTATTCGCGTCCAACGTCGTCGATTTCACCCCCGTCCGTGAAGTAACAATCTTCGACCCTAGTTCCAAGACTTGGCCTGACGCAATCGCTACCTGGAGCGACTCCCTCCTAAAGCCACCCGTTCACGGTGAATTTTTCAGCGATAACTCAACCACCCATGCCGCCGTCGCGGTTCCAGGTGTGCGTCAGTCTACTACCACCCCGCCTCGCGCCAGTCATACCGTTCTTTGGCATCGACTTCAACCTTACTCCACTCCAAGGCTACCGCCAGCCGCCTACCGCCAGTGGCGCACCCGCGTGCGCCCTAGCATCCCCTTGCGCCCGCCGGCCGACCATGACCCTTACACACGCCCGGCAAGCCCGACGCCGTTGATAGCTTCGCTACCGGCATTTCAGGTCCCCATTAAGGTCGCACGCCCACGCTTCTACACCGACAGGCACCACAATGCCCTTCCGCGACCACCACCGGACCCGGATCCGGACAATCCCTTGTCCAGCCTCACTTCGTCGGTATTTCCACCGCATAGCGTGCAACGCGTTTGCCCGACGAAACCACTTCCCAGCCCGACGTCGCCTCAGCCCGGACACACACTCCGCCTGCCCTCAACCCGGACGGCAGTGCAACGTCACGCGCCCACGCCGTTAACGCCACCCGACTCCGAACAGACTAACTCTATGAAAAGCCTGACAACATCACCGTTTTCGGGGCAAATCGGCACCACACGCATTAGCGGCTTTTCAGCGCCTAACGGCGAAACCTCGGTGGCAGTACCCGCCCGCCCCTTCTACTACACAGCCGCCACAGTCGCGCCGAGTTCAGCCGAGCTTGTCTACACAACGGCTACGGCAATTTCCACCGAAATCCGCCGAATCCGTCCCGATAACCACGACGCTACCCTCCCCGGTCCTCCCGGGACGCGATTCGCCGGCCACCGCTACGTACTACGCCGACACGACAGATTCCGCGTCCTCAGCCAGCCCGCACCAACTACTCCTATGCTCAACCATGCTCGTGTGCGACCGGTCGCAGCAACTCGCCCGATTTTCGCGCATGTTCCGGGCACAACAACGGCGGCGCGACAAGCTCATGGCTACATGGCAGCCGCGCTACGTCTCTACATGCGGCGCTACACCTCACCACGACAACAAACTTTCTCTGCGCGCTCTACACCGCTTCTACTTCACCCCCCGCCTACTCGGGAGGTCATCGCAGCCGACAACGCGTCCGACCTTGCGAACAATTTTATTCGGCGCGAAAAGTACAAGACATGCAGCCTCACACGCAACGCCTACGCAACCGGAAACGCACAACACCTCCGCGCCCTTGACGTCCTCTACGAAGACGACGCGGGCTTAAGCCTCCTCACTGACCTCGTGCCCTATACGCGCAAGCCCACACGACCGCTGCACTTGGGACAGAGCCATCTCGTACCCTGGAAGCGGGCACACAACGCCCCCACGCTGTTTTCGCCGACTCCCGGCCTAACTGCTAACGCCAACCTCTACTCACACAACGCGCGGCCAACTTCAGAACCAGACCCCGGCGGTACAAATGACCACTTTATGCCCGGCACACACCCGAAGCTTTCGCCGCTAACGCCTTCCCCTACACGTCGGCCTCCCCGGCATCACAGGTCTGCTGGTATGCTCTTGCGTGCGCCATCCTCCCCGGCATTTCACGTACACGCCTTAACTACTACTACGGTCGCCGAGCACTGGCCTATTCCCGCCTGTGCCGCTATTTCCTCCAGCGACAAAACTTGCCTGCCCCCGACAGGCGGCGCCCAACCGTTGCTCACTGACGGCGGGGCATATTTCCACGGTAGACACGGAGAGGCCGCAGTTCCGCGACCGCCTACGCCGGTACCGGATGCAGGCAGTGCTACAGTGCCAATCAACAGCCGGCTGGTGCCGAATTTTTACACACATGCGCCGCTACTGCCAGCCCACAGCGGCCACCTCCAAGGCCCGACAGCGTTCGCCTACCACTGGCCTACCACCCGTCCGCCTTCCACTGGTGCTGGCCAACTATGGGTACGTACCTGCGTTCCGCTACCCCGTCGCACGTGCCGCACCACCCACTCTCGCCATGGCGGGTCGCCTCGACCCGCGCAGCGTCTTCTCCAATCACGCTGCCCGCCCCGCTCAACTCTTGACTACCAAAACAAAACCCACTACAGTCAATCGCACGGCCTCCGTCCGGGCAACGCAGCGCTTTCTCGCCACAGCGCCACGCCTCCCCTCCCGCTCCCCGCTGGCCGTGCTGACGCCCGCCACACCGCGACACTCACTGCAGCCGCGCAAGCCTTTGGCTTTATCAACCTGGCAAACGTGCCCTCGGGTAAATGGTCAGGTTGGGTAAATCTAGAGGTTTGCTACCCTACCCTCCATGTGTACGGGATAATAGCCCATGCGGTTAGTATCACCGTTATTAGCGACGCGTCACCCCTCCAGCACAACGATATTGTACGGGCATGGTGGCGCGACCAACCAACTAAACAACCTTCACCAACGGACAGCTCTAGCTAGGCACTAGCTAGCAACAACCCTTAAGCTGGTGCGTTCCCTGAGTACCAGCACTCTCTGCTTTCGCGCTCGGCCCATCTAGGCCTCGCGCGAACCCACCCACCCATCCCTATATAATCACGCGCTAATCTTCCCCAGGCCATGCCTGTGAGGGTCTTTTGGCCATTCTGTAAGCAATATTACAGCTTTGGCAAATGTGCCCTCGGGTAAATTCTTATTTTGTTTGGTGGTCTCCGCTGCATTATTTTCTTGTCACAATCCTTAGTATTGTAATTGTTTTTCATCATGTGCCGCGTGAGTAGCGATGATCCTCAAATAGCAATCAATCATTGGGCGAAGTTGATTCTCGCCAGCCGGGCCGCCATCGACGGCCGGATTTTCTCTTTCTCACCGAGGATTACTACATGTGATTTCTTTCCGTACTTAAATTTCAATATTGACATAAATGTTAGCGCACATGGATTTGTATCGACGGACAGATTTTATACAAATGCGCCACCGTGGATGCCAGCATGGTTCTGCAGTATCTCATTGGTGAAGCAGACTGAGCGATTCCCTATGACATTTTAAGAATCAAGTGTTCTAGTCTCCATTATTCCTTCGTTGAAAAGTAGTGTTACATTCGCTTGAAATCTTTGAGCATCAATGGAATGTTCGCGTTCACATTATCGAGTTGCCAGCCAGAGGCACCAGAGACAGATATCCCCGCTTCCCAGTTGCATCTCTGTCGTTCTGAAACGTTGTGCCCCTTTTACCTCTCCCTGTCCGCCCTATCCTCCCCCCCCTACTCACAGACATTATGGCTATGGCAATGAAGTGCGCCGGTCTCGGCTCCTCCGCGGCCCTGAAGCCCCGTACTGCTGGTGCGTATCATCGCTGTCGGTGTGCCAGCTGGGGTAGGGCACGGACTAGAAAGGAAGCGGGGCGGCGCGAGTGTTGTTGGCCTTGGGAAAGCTCTGTACTCGTTTGCGTGGAAAATTGAAAAAATTGAAGGCTTGCCAGTTAAATTGCACCAGAGTATTCCAGCCATGGTGGCGTAGTGCAATACTGGAATTGCGTCGAATCGTTTTACAGCCTGTTAGGATAGGCGGTTTCCGTCTGAGACCGCCCTCTGATTTTAACTCTTGTAGCAGGTCTGAAGGCCCGCCGCGCGGTGGCTGTGCGTGCGACCCCCAGGGTGATGGCCAGGTAAGTTGTTTCACGGTGTTTCTCGTCTCCGTCTTCGTGAACCTTGTATATGGGTGTTTGGGCAATTGACACGAATGCCTCGGCTATTGCATCAGCGCGGAGGGCGGCTTCGACCGCAACTGGCTGAAGGGCAACCCCCTTGTGTTCGTCCTCGGCACCGTTGGGTGAGTCGCCCGCCCGTACTTTCTATGCCATTTGTTTGCAACTATAGGAGTATTATAGTAAATCCACCAAAACTAATGTGACTATTATTGATTATTTCGTGGCAGCACGACTCGTAGCGAGTAAGGATTACGCACTGCATGTTAATGATTAGTTTCGATCTATTGGTTGTCCCTGACTAACTTATTGTTTTACGGTGCTGCTTTGTAGGTGGACCGTCCCATCTTCTATCCCCGTGTCCGGCTTTGAGGGCTCCTCCCTGTTCGGCAAGTTCACCTCCAGCATCGGCACCGAGCTTGCTCACTTCCCCCAGGGCCCTGCTCTCACCGATGAGTTCTGGTTCGTTTCCCAGCTGTAGAGTAGCCCCTGTCCCTATTTCGTGTCAGCACTGTCCGTATTTTCCTTAGTCACGCACACAGAGGTTCTCTAACCTTATCCATTCCCTGTACCCCGTAGGCTGCTGCTGATCACCTGGCACCTGGGACTCTTCGTGACGCTGACCCTCGGCCAGATTGGCTTCAACGGCCGCAAGCAGGGCTACTTCTAAAGCTGCTGCAGATAGAAATTAAAAGGGCTCAGCTGTAATATCAAGTTCTGGGAATATCCAAATAAATGTATTTTATCCGGGAATCGTGCTCCAGATGCATAGTAGTTCTACTCTCACTGCACTGGAAGCTATGAACCGCTGTGTGTTTTCCTTTCTTATATCTTGCCCGGCGGATCGGTTCCCCGGTGACCGAGTGCACATAGTTGGTGATATATCGGTGGTAACGGAATAGTGGTACGAGTCGGGCGGAATGTTTTATGATTTAAGATACCGATTCATGATGTGAGTCAAGGTTGAATCAGTGACTCTGATTATTCATGGCTTAAGGCAGCGTGAGACATTTTCTGACCTGCCTGAGTCTTAGAGTGGAGGATATCCCGCAAGTCTTCAGACCATGGACTTGTTGTTAAGGGTTTTGCCATATTGTCAGAATCTCCCAATAGTTAATGCCATTATCTTTTGTCTCGGGTGACTACTAATTTGCAGGTGAAAATGCCTTTTGGCGATGTTCGTTGGGGTATAAAACACACGCACGACATGGCGGAACAACGTTAGGTATCAGCCCACAACACTCCGCAATATAGCACTGTCACGATGCTGTGGCAGCGGCTCACCCGGTCATCGCCAGGTCTTGACCAAGAGAAGGAACTGCTTGACAATTGTAGACTTGCACACCAAATCCAGGCAGGAATGAAATTGCAACGAAAATGACAGTATGCTGGTACTTTGCGCTGGTGGTCGCCGGAGCGTATTCATGCATTATTATGCTGATAGCGGTGGTGGGTTCGTCAGCGTGGTTGATATACATTGATCAGCAAGCTGGGTGGCTAGGTGTTCTACTGACGCGCTGCAGGTGAATACTATCCAAAGGTACGCCGTAGTAAGATATGCGCTTGCACGTTTTGAACGGAAGCGCACAGCAGCTCGATATTTTGCTTCATTAATCTGTATCCTCATGTGATATGAAGGAACCTCAACATGCTAAAGCGATAAAGACATACCTCACTCGGGGTGTATGAACAGGTATATTAATTTGATCGTCAAGGGAAGACTGGGGACTATGGCCAAACATATGTGCAAAAGCGTTCAGGAATTGTGAGGACCGCTTTTGCCTCCGGACGTGGATTCTCATGGACGTGGATGGTAATCATACACGGGATCAATGGCAATCCGCGATATTGATTACAGCCGACTTCCGCCCATAGGAAGTAGTTGGCAGGTGATGCATTACTGTTCTTCTGATGATTCGTGTGATGAGGGAATGAGAATTGCACCCCTCCTAATACAAACTGCTTATCGGAATGTTTGGGGGCGAGTTAGTAATAAACCTTTGCATGAAGAATCGCCATATATTGCTCCCGCTCATTCGAACATGAAAGCAAAGCTGTGTGTGCAAGAGAAAATAATCACCACAACCCATTTACGGTAGGGACATCAATTTTGTTCATCATTGACCACATACAATCCCAATATTGAACACAATCATATGGCGATAGTAAATGCAGAATGAATCCTCGCAATAATCCATCCGAATAATAATGATATTGGACATCCGACATAGGATAGATGTTCGGAACCCCCCGGGATATGGATTCCCTGCCAGTCCCATATCCCAGGGGCGCAAAAAAAAACAAAAAGGATAGACATTCGGCGACGACAAGAAATTCTTTATGTACAGGTACCGTCTTGCGTGTATATTGGAAGACCAAAGGCGGGAACATTTGACCGCGCTCGCTTTAGCTTCCCATTCATTCATTTTTTTATTTTTTTTAAAGCTTCCCATTCAATTTATGCTAACGTGCCGGTATCGCTACAATGTACCTGTACCTGCAATGTAGCGATATCACGGCATATTGTTGCACTCCCGCCGTTTGAAATTCCACTTCTCAACTTCGGAAACGGCCTTCACTACGCTCCCAAGCCAATACTCAGTGTGACGAAGCTCTGACACTGAACTGCGAAAGCGGAACGCGAAACGCTACCTGTTCTCTTGTGCCAACGACATGTTGCGGCGCTGAGACTGCCTGAGGCGCTTGTGCCCGCACAAGCGCACGTCGTCATATATGTTGCCATGCTGCGTCAAGCGGCCACAGTTTCGCGACGGTCGTCCTATTTCTTACTATTCCGCACCAGCTCCTCACTGCCCAGGACGCCAGTCTTGCTGAGGCTCCGACTATCTGTAGCTTTGGAAGCATAGGCTAGGAATTCATTGCAGCTATCCGCCGTCCGGAAAGAAGAAGCCCTGGTAACGTTTCGGTATGCTATTGGTCCCATCCTGATGCCCCTCACTGTCCTATAGTTCCGATGTCGAGCTTATGAGCCTGGCCAGTCGAACGGTATATATTTTAACATGACTGCCTGCTCGAGAGTGTTATGTAAGATTGAAAAACTCGGGCGTGTTTATCCGTTGCCATCGGGTTCACTCGGATTCATGCTATCCACGTCGACCGGCTTCCTAATATGCCCAGGCTCAAGTAATACAACGATGTGTACTTGCCAAGAAATTCACCCTTGGAAAACCTTCTATGTTAGTACCCGCTGAGCGAGAAGTCTCCGAGTCCCATTTCTTTGATCTTATGAATATCCCTTTCGAAAAACAGATCTGCTATGTTTCGGCCTGTTTTGTTAGATTATGTGTATGAAGTCATATGCGTGACTGAGAGTTATGTGCAACACTGAAAGCTATGTGCAACTTTATCAGGTCGATATGAGGGCTGAAGCTGGAGCGAAATTTTTGGCGGCGGCAGTGGGCGTCGCTCTCTGCGTCTGCATATACGTCGACGTTTCCGACGCAGCGGCCGAAACATACGCCGTTCCCTTAACAGGCACCGACATCCGTCTGGTCAGCGCTCCTGCTGAGGACCTGGGACAGCTCGCACTGGGTGTGTAGCGGCCATTTCTTGAGAACCCGTCCACCGATACCGACAATGGTGAAAAACGTAAAATTATGTCTGTTCCCGCGTGCTCCGTTCCTTGAATGGTATTGATTGGCAACTTGTGTATTACAGACGAAGAACTGTCTATTGCCCGGAACGGTCGGAGTTTGCTTTCAGGAGCCAATGACTGTGCGCGCCTTCCGGTTTTGCATTTAATTACTCAAAAAAACACTCACTTGGCACAGCTGATTTGCACCACCGGTCGAAGCCTATCTGATGAACTTGACCCCCGTCTCGTGATTACAATGACCAGTCGCCATTACAATACCGTCATTACCCCAGACCCGTCTTCATGAGAGGCTTACACCTGTCCCCTGCCATTCTCCATAGATGGAAGCCTCTGGTTGCTGTACCGGAAACTGTTCCCGATTCCCGACTCCCCGTCGAGCCCCACCCCGGAGAAGATCAGGATCATTAAGAAACTTTATGGGTGCCATGACGACGGTGAGACAATCTATCCACGTCAATACTTGAAATACGCTGCCCTTCCATTTCATGAAAACAACGTACACAAAGCAGAATTAGGCGCTCACTTATTGTGCATTTCTCTTCTTCCTGTAGATGATGATGCCCGGTTCTGTGCAATTCTGAATGAGCGACTATTCCTGGCTCTGGACGAGCTGGACTTCAAGATTGGCCGCGAGTACGACTTGGATGACGACTAGACTGTGCGCAATAACTGCCTCGCTTGCAGCTGGGATTCAATTGAGCTATACTCAAAGCGGCGCCTTCCAGTGAAACACTCACAGGCTGTGTCGCCTGTGGGACCCTACAAACTTCCATGCCCCCTACCCCTCACCACCGACGAATTGAATTCACACCCTCAATCCATGTAACTAATATGATACGTCCATACATCACATAACGCAATGCAAATGTCGCGGTACCCACACCGCATCACCCAATTCCCTGAGCTTACAAGCCGTCCATACATGTCTCCAATAAACGCACTCTGCCGCAAATGGTTTAACTCCTTTGCTACCTTTGCCACTGGTCTTATGCTCGGCTCCTCAACTACCACGTGAACACTGTCCGCTAAGGTGCGCGCCTGATCCCTTCCGATATCCCTTTAGCTCATAGAACGTGCTTATACCTCTGAGGATACTACTCCAAGGAAGTGAGAGGGGGGAGGGGGGGGGGGTTCGAGCTTGTAGTTGTTGTGTACACTTTTTTTGTCCGCTCGCTTCTAGGAGGCGCTGCTTGCTTTTTGCTTTCATAAGTTTGGTTTTCCTAAGTCGAACGAAAACAACTATTAGGTACTGTCCAGCCCCCTGAAATTTAGTAGCAAGAAAATATGCGGGTTGAGCGATAAAAAAGCCTAAGAGCAAACCAAGCCGTTAGTTCTGCGCAATTGTTGGCTTCGAAGCCCACTTCGAGTTGCGGCCTTATAATTGATAACCCGCTACAAGTACCGAGAAGCAGTCCTGTAACCTCAGCATGTAAGTCTCAAGGATATCCAGTCGCGACTAGCGATACTGTCAAAATTTCGATAACGGGTCTCAGGGATGGGTCTGCCACCGTCCTCAAACATGAGACGAGGCCAAGACAGTTATCAGTTGTCCGGCGTCATCAACCTCGAAGCGCTGCCGTGACACCGTGCCTGAGGCTTGAGAGTAGTTTTGAGAAAAACACAACACGGGGAGGCGACAAGCAGCGCCTCACGCGCCGCGCGTGGAAGCACGGAGACGCCGCGGCAGGAGAAGGCAAGCAATTCAATTGAGAGCAGAGCCCTTATTTATTCATCGGAACAATAATCATGGACGATAAATGATAGGAATTCAGTGCTGCTATAAATTAAGACAATTTCTTACAAGAAAAAGCAGTGGAGGCCACCAAGCAAAAAGAGGAAAAGAGGAAAAAACCTAAGTGCTGCTATAAATTAAAACTTCTTACAAGAAAAAGCAGTGGAGGCCACCAAGCAAAAAGTCTCATCTTTCGCGGACGGTGGCTAAGTTCATCTAAGAACCGGCCTTAAACCAAGCAAAAAGTGCTGCTATAAATTCATCTTCATAATACGTTCATATTCTTATATTGGTAAAATATTGGGGTTTAACGGTTAGTAAACGTACCATGTTGAGTCCGCCTAAGGCAACGCGCGGAGACAAAGCGTCACAAGCGCAGTAAATTGTCCGCGGCGGACGCCCACCTGCTTTACCTATAAAGCGGCTCCTCTAGCTGGTAGCAACCACCTTCTGCCTTTGCGCTCGCCCATTCGGCTCGCGCAACATGCATCGTAGCTCTTGTAGCTGCGCAAGGTGACAACTTACCCTCGACCGCGTCTACCACGGCCGAGACTCTTGACCCTGCTCGAATATACGATGGCTACATACAGATAAGTCGACGACGAAATTCGCGACGCGCCGGAATTTGTTACATCAATAGAATTCAAAGAACATGAGCAACGCTTACTCGCTAACGCTGCCGCTTCAAAGGAGCGACTAAATGGCCGTTTTCAGCAAGCCTTTACCGAACTAACGGCTACGCTTAGCTCGACCATCATCACTCAACTAGCAGTAGCAAAGCAAGTCAGCACACAGCTAGCCAATCCCGTCGGCGTAAACGACACGCCGAAGGGTGGAATTGCGGAGCACGACGCCCGTAGCGCCCAGCTGCCGACCGAGCTACCCTCGATCGACCCCACCGTGCGACCCATGGCCCCAGCCCCATCGACGACGGTACCCCCAGCAGCCCTGCCAGATGAGGACTACCATATCGACACAGAGCTATGGGGACCCTACATTGCCCCCGGCCTCGAGCTACCCCCCCGACATCTCAACGGCCCACAAATCCGGAAGCTCACCTGTGACACCTACCGCCACCTCTCCGCCCGCCGGCACAACGCCACGCTCGAAGAATACCGCGCCACGGCATGTCACGCCGCCTACGCCGCCTGCGCTAACACGGCGGGCTTATCAGCTTTGGAAGACATTCAAAATTATCCCAAGGACTCACCGGAATTCGCGGCGGCGGTCGTCACCCTGCGTCAAAGCAACCACACCCACAGCGCGCTCGAGGAGGCCGCCCGTGTGCGGATATCCCACATCCGACACACCAAGGGCGGAGGGGAGACGAGCGATTCGGACCGCGTTTTCGCAGAACTCGCCTACGAGCGGTTCCTCAAGCCGCGACCGGAAGTTGCCACCTCCGAGTACGACAACCTACACCGAGCGTTCATCGACAAAACCCTCGAGTGTTCACTACTCGCTAGCGCCAAAGCCGCCGCGGGAGCTACCTTCGCGCGCAAGACTCCCGACCGACCCCCCCCCCGACCGGCCTACACCGACACCGAACCCCCGACCCCAACCCAAGCCCAAGCCACCACCGAGAGACAACGCCGACCCCAAAGACACGAAGGCCAAAACCCCGGACAAGAACGCATGACGGTGTGACCCGCCGCGCCACGTCCTGCAACGACCGTTCCAACTTCATGCGACACCGCGTGCGGAACAGAGCGTCCGAGTGGAAGCGATTAGGCGCGAGCGAACAAGTTCTAGGTTGGATTCGTCACGGGGTTCGCATACCTTTCGTCGGCGGCCGGCGACCCCCTCCTTTCAACAGCGGCACCTCCATGCTGAACGCAACAAAACAGCAGCTCGACTTCATGGACTCCGAGCTTCCCCGATTCCTGCAGTCAGCCGCCTGGGAGCCAGGCCAGCGCAACAGATGGGTTTACCGAATGTTTTTAGTCCCAAAACCGGGCGAAAATAAATGGCGACTAATTATCGACTTACGCTCCCTGAACAAGTACTGCAAGGACCACAAGCTAGCTTTCGAGACACTCAAGCACCTCAAGAACATGACGCGGGCCGGCGACTGGATGGTATCTTTCGACCTCGCGGACGGCTACTACACACTGGGCATACGGGAGGAGGACATAGACTTCTTCACGGTAAATTATCGCGGAACATTGTACAGACTCGCCAGGCTTCCGATGGGCTGGAAATGCAGCAGTTACTATTTTTGCCGGCTTACCGAAGTTTTTATCCGGCACTTACGCGAACCACTGCCCAACCCCACCGGACACAACCCCCGTCTCGCTACGCAACAGCAGCCCACACGGCCTACACCGTCCCGACGCTATCTGCGCAACTCTCGATGGCGGGGTGTCCGATTACTCCCATACATGGACGATTTCCTATTTTTTGCCGACAACAGAGACGCATCGTTACAACTCCGCGACCGCGTCGCGTGCCTACTCGACCGCCTCGGGCTAGGACGCAACCCCAAGAAAGGCCACTGGGAGCCGACGCAAATCTGCGAACACCTCGGCCTCCAAATCGACACCACAACCTCTACGTGCTACCTTGGCCCGGACCCTCCTACAACGCTCTACGTGCGACGCACGGTGGCTCCCTGCCCGGCAGCTCGCAGTGCTCGCCGGAAAAGCACGGTACATGTACCTCGCCATTCCAGCAGCCCGATTCTACCTCCGCGAACTACACGATGTCCTCGCTACGCGCACGGGATGGGGAGGCCGGGTGCAACTCACCTACCAATTGCGACGAGACCTCCAATGGTGGACGCAAGTCCCCTCTGCCAACAACGGCCGCTCCATATTCTCCCCCATCGAGACCGCCTACCTGCACTGCGACAACTCAGGTTACGGCTGGGGAGTTGTCTTAAACGAACAGTTTGAAGCCCGAGGTTTCTGGTCAGCGACAGACCAGCAGCAACACATCACCTGGAAGGAATTAAAGGCCGTGCGACTAGCCGTCCTTTCGTTCTTACCCCTCCTGCGCGGCCGCAAAGTCCTCCTGCACGAAGACAACCAAGCAGTGGTGGCAGTCCTCAACCACCTAACTTCGAAGTCCTCGGCTATGATGGACGAACTTCGCAAACTGTGGGAACTCATCGACACCAACAACATCAGCATCCGCGCGATATATTCGCTCCGCAGCCAACGTCTGGGCCGACAGACTGAGCCGCGAAACCGACCGGGACGACTGGCAACTCAACCCCCGCATCTTCACTTACCTGAATTCCCTGTGGGGCCCCCACTCCATCGACAGGTTTGCCACGCAGGGCAATACGCAGCTTCCCCGCTACAACTCCCGCTGGCAAGACCCCACCTCCGAAGCCGTGGACTGCCTCCATCTACCCGACAACCGCTGGACAGCAGAGACTAACTGGTGCAACCCACCTTGGACGCTACTCCCCGACCTCGTCCAGAAGTTACGCCAATCCGGGGCCGAAGCAAGAGTCATCGCGCCTTATTGGCCCGCCAAATAGTGGTACCAACTACTAAGCGAACTTTCCGACGAACAGATCATGTACCCCCCCTCCCGAGATTTATTCTTTCCGGGCAAGCGCGGAGCGTACGAGGGCGTCGGACCGCCCGGCTGGAGCGTCACGGCTTTCCACGTACCGCCCCGGCTTGGCTCTACCGAACACGTGGTAAACTCCACCCAACACCGACCAACCGGACGTCCTCGACACGACCGCGGCACGACCGGACATCCGCGGACAACGACTGCCAAGCCGCACCCGTAAAATACCGACTCGTCGAACCTGCGGCCCACGCACCGTGGCACGCCTCGATGCGCAACCATGTCGGCACACTCGTCGGCACGGACGACTTGGGCGACCTCGTGCTCGACCTACTCACCGGCTCCCTCGCCCCCACCACCTACAACAACTATGGCACCGGTATGCGCCGTTTTACTGTTTTCTGCAACGAGGAAGGAATCGCCCCCCTCGAGGCGACCGCGGCCGAAATGCTTCGACTTACAACTTGGCTCGCCTGATCCGGAACCATCGCAGCCAACAGCCTCCAACCCTACTTCTCGGCCATTAACAAGTTCTTTCGCGACCACCTGATAGAGCCAGTGGCGCTGGGACCCTTTCTAACGGACGCACGACGGGGGCTCGCCATACAGCAGCAGCCCATCACCACCCCCGACATTCGCGTACCGCTCCCAGCCCCCATCGTACAACAGATGCTACTCTTCGCCCATCGACACTACCGCGCGCTCACTTGGCAGCCGGACAACCTCGTAAAGATCAAGACTTTCCGCGCGATGCTCGCATTATGCACCAACTACTGCTATTTTTGCCGGGCGGGAACCGGCGTACGTTGCCACATGGACGACATCGCGGTCGACCGAACGGGCGGTAACATACTGTTATTTGTATGAAAAGCAAAGGGAGACCAGCGTAGGACCGCGGCCGAAAAACCGCTCCTACAACTCCCTATTACTGCAGTACCGCTACTTGCGGACCTCCTGGAGGCGTTTACCGCTGGACGCACCAGCTACTGCAACATCCTCGGCATTGGAGCCGGACCAACTGCTTTTTGGGCCGTCACGCCCGAGGACCAGCCACACACGTGGACGGCCGGTACCATCACCGAGTGGATTCGTGAGGCGTGCAACACCATCGGCGCTGCACCCCCCACGCAATTCAAGTGGACATCGCATAGCCTACGGAAAGGCGCGGCGTCCGCAGCCGCATGCATCGGCGCACCCCTCACCAAAATCCGCTACATGGGTGGTTGGTCGAAAACCAGCGACGTCGTCACTGGCAAGTACATCGACCCCACCATGAGCGAAACCCCGGCGGCATGGCTATTCTTCGGCTGGCTCGTCGCCAAACCCCCGGAAAAGTAACCTATGCAGACCTTCAGTCTATCTCAATGGCATAATCTGACTCCCAGTCGCTGAATTCTTATATTGGTAAAATAATGATGGGGTTTAACGGTTAGTAAACGTACCATGTTGAGTCCGCCTAAGGCAACGCGCGGAGACAAAGCGTCACAAGCGCAGTAAATTGTCCGCGGCGGACGCCCACCTGCTGTACCTATAAAGCAGGTCCTCTAGCTGGTAGCAGCCACCTTCTGCCTTTGCGCTCGCCCATTCGGCTCGCGCAACCCACCCACCCTTCCCTGATCAAGCGCTGAATAGAAATAACACCTCTGAATAGGTGTTTTAGTGCTTGTTTATCCAAAATGTAAGCAAGCGGTCATCTTTGGCATAATCTGACTCCCAGTCGCTAAACGCGAATTGTGTGGAAAGCAGTTGCAACAAGGCTTGATTACAGTCAATATTTTGGCAGTACTGTATCGATTAGAGATAACGATGCAATGCGAAACGACGACGACGACGACATGTCATCGAAACATAATGCACACAACACCTAAATTGGAAAGGGTAATACTTTCGTAACATAGTTGGGTTACTCGATGCGTAAGCTCACGGCGAACACGTGCGTAGCAGGCAACGCTCGAGTTGATAGTAGGTTGCAGTGATACACAAGGGGTAACGCTCAGTCGGGAAGTCCAAGGGACACGACAAGGTAGCAGGTAACGCCCGTGTACTCACAAATGCGTAGGGAACAACTACCAGGGATAGAGGTGCCGGCCCCATCGAGGGCACCAGACAGAATTATCCCTGCCTCAGATCCACACAGAAAAAACTCTATACAAAATAAAAAATTTCGAAAACATGGCGGACCGCAAGACCCGCAAGAACAAGAACATGGCGGACGACAAGGTGGAGAGGATGCGCTTAGTGGAGGGCGGGACGGACAGCATGGAGCTGGAGGAGGGCCAACACCCCCCGATGGAGGCGGTGCTGGACCTGGTGACAACAGAAACTGGACAAGGCGACGATGATACTACACTAGGTATATCTCTTACCCATTGCTGTGTATACAGTGCCCGCGTAGTTGGCTATATGCTCCGAGCCGCGGAGGGTTGGGGTCTCCCAGTATATAGTGAAATGGACTCGCGCTGATGGAGGCGGCTCGCTCGCTGCTCCAGTTATTTACGTATAAAAGCCCAGTCCTGCGAGTCCACATACGAGATTCTTACCGCATGCTGTCGCGTTGTGCGTTGGTTGTGTGAGTCACTGTTCTTGTTTACGTGGAGAGTACTTCCAGTTGGAGAGGGACATGGGAGAAGGCTTTATTCACTATGTTTATACATCAACCCCCCCCCAAGTACTCGATAAAAGCTGCGTGCATTAATTTATGCGGGTATAGGAGTAAGTAGCCCTATACGGCTAGATGGTAGCCGGTATAGGCCCGGAAAGCGTTACGGTCGTTACTGAGGAACTGTTATGGTCGGAGGGCCTCTACCTAGTATTGATGCTGAATGGGGAGGTTAGAGAAAACATCGTAGTTAGCAAGCACAGCTGCTATAGCAGCCCCCCTTTTAAATCGGTGAAAGATATACTGCGGATGGGGGTCCCGTGTTCGCGCCCGGGCAGTATACAGATAGAGTCGGCTGCAGCACCGTTGACCTCCCCTAGTCCCGGTCTGCGGCAGCAGCAGCACAACGATAGGGATAAAAGGAATACGTCGTTTACTTATTTCTATTCCAGCGTCTAGGGGCAGGTCAAGATGGGGCCGCATGGGGGCGGTCACCTACTCATCTGCCGGTGTTGTATCGGCTCGCACACGGTTAGGGTTAATTCGAAGGGAGGACGGACTGGTTAGCCGTCTAGCTCGGCAGCGAGGCCGTTAGAGTAATAGTTACGTGGCCGCGCATTGCCGCACGGACACTTACCTGGGACGGTATGTCGGCGGAGGGATGACAGAGCGCAGTGTGGGTGGACGGGGTAAGAGGCGAAGATGGCAGCCGGATACCCACGGCACAGTAGACCACACAGCGGCGGCTTGTAGGGATGGTCAGTATATTGTGGGGTGTGTCGTATAGCACTCGCTAGGCTTCGACTAATAAAGCGATAGTTGGGTTCGGCGAGATAAGGGCATACTCAAGGTATAGTCACGGGCGGAAGGAAGTGAGACAGGACGGCGTGTCACCACTATGAATAACTATATTGTCATCTTTCGTTCAAGTTAACCTGGCACGAATAAAAATGAAGCTGTAGTTCGATATAGTTGTAGAAATACTTGATTGTGCTGTTGGGGTTCTAGAAAAACTTATAGCGTTCTGGTTAGTCGAATCATTTCGGCAGGTTGGAGTTGGCTAATCGGCGGATACTTATGGTCGGCCCGTTCAAACAGTTGGGGTATAAAACATGTGGCATACTTGCGTTACGGTCTATCTGTATCTCCCTGAATATATTATACTACGACCCAAACCATGAATAATTCATTACACCACTGCATTCTTGTAGCAATAAGTTGGGATACCACGGGCGGCTACTCTGAGGCTTCGGAATAGCCATGAGTCTACCGGTGCGCTATCCACCCATCTCGTCAGGGCCGAGCGAGAGTGGCGACGGATGGGGAGGGTCGAGTATAAAAAGGCTTGACCACAGCAAGGGTCGGAAGGAAGGCCTGGACCGTGGAGAGGGTCGGAGGGGTAGTATCCCCACCACTCCAAGGGAATCCGCTCGAAAAGGCAAGTTAAGGCCTGAACCCCTAGAGAAGGGATCCCGGTAAGCAGCCACAGAGGGCACGGGGACGCGCAGCGTCTTATTGGCCCACCAGCAAGGGTCGGCGACGGATGGGGAAGCGACCCCACAGAGTCGGTTACACGCGTATACAGTCGAACAGGCAGAACTATAAAGGCAAGGGCTACTCTATGAAGGATAATCCACCACAGTAGTCGTAGCAGTTGGTTCGGTCAAACAGGTCGTTCTCGGCATATATATAGGTGACACACAACAGCAGCACCTCGAAGGATCGGCCTTATATCATACGTACATTACTCACGCAGTAGATACACGACGAGTCGAGCCTATCCACCCTTTTCTGAAAACGGCGTTCGCTCCGCGCTAACATACCAACGACTCGAATAAAGATGTTCTTTCACATAGTATTTATTGAGCAGCAGGAGGGGCATACAGCGTATAGTCGTCCGTAACAGTAACGCGACGATGGTCGATTCGGGCTAGGAAGTTCGGCTCGTCGGCCTCGCAGCAAAGAAGTAACGGGAAACGATTCCTGTCGTTTACAGGTGGATTGCCGCCCAACTTGGCCCCGGTTTCAGTCGAACAGTCCATGGAACAACCTCAAGGTGAGGACTTCCATCGGCCTTCAGTCAAGTCTAACGCTGGCGCGCAGGACGCTCGCCAAGATACGGGGCTGGACCTCCGTACTAGTGCCCTTGAGGGATTGGTCGCCGACATACAGAGGACCGTGCAAGACTACGCCAGGGAGGGCGAGGACCTCGGCATCCAAATGGAAGCCATGCGTCAAGAGCAGGAGCAGGACCGGGACGAGGTCTTGGAAAAACTGGCGGCGCTCCAAGCGACTGTGACCGCTCTCCAAGAGGATCGTGCACAGCAACGGTCTACCGTCGTTGACTTGTCGACCGACCAGCTCACTACAATCAAGAAGACCATCACAGCTCATTGCGAGGCGTTTTGCTCGGGAATCTTGCACGCCCAAGCACAGAACATGGTTAAGACAGGAGGGCAGTCGAATGCGGGCGAAGATAGCCTGTCGAACCCCCATGCGATTGGCCGGAACCTGTCGCACAGCTCTCGACACTTGAAGGTCGAAACAGTGATCAAGCAGCTCACCGGCAAGATCCAGATGGAGCTCCCAGGAAAGCTGGCAGAAGCTCTCGCCACGAACTTCGGGCATAACGGGTTGACGGAGTCGAGCGCCTTGACGGCGTTCGAAGCAAGCCGGGCAGTAAAGGAGGAGACTCATAACCTTGTCGCGACACTACACCAAGTGATGTTCTCGACTCATCACGGTGTACCAGTAGGAGATGCCTCCGCCGGTGAAACTCTGCTCGGTCCAGCTATGTTGGGCAACCTCTTCAACCATCTCACGAAGCTAATCGTGGAGTGCTTGCGAGCTGTACAATCAATCAGTACGGACGTAAAGGCTCAGTTGAGCATCTGCGCATATGCGCAACACCCGGAGAAGGTGTTACACACCAAGAATGTGACGGTGTCGGACTTGTCGCCACTGGAAGACGTCAAGTGGGGGGAAATTATACCTCTCCTGGAGTCGGGCTTTCATATCTACGTACGCTGCATGCAGAGGGAGTTGGACGCGGTGCTCACTCGCTCCGCAAAACAAGCACAGTCGCGTTTGCACAACGCTGTGCGCTCACCTAGGCGCCCGGCGGGGGAATTCGGCACCAAGAGAAAAGGGGACGCCACGGAGGACAGGCGCGATCCGCGGGCACAAAAATTGGACAAGGACCTGAGGATAATGACCAGTAGGTTCTCCCCTTGGCCGGCGCATGGATCGGCAGTGGAGCAAGCTCGTTGGTTAGGTCGTAAGGCCTGCAGGGCCGTGGCGGAGGGCCGCACCTGTGAGAGGGGGAGCTCCTGTAAATTCTTCCATGCCTTTGAAAAAATCGGCATGGATGTGGCAACCGTCAAACGCGCCATGGAAGAAGCACAAGGCGACCGGACTATGAGGAGTCAAGCATAAAGGTTTCGTGCGTAGTGCAACCTATTGTCAAGAAAAGATGTAGTCCACTGGGACATAGTATGCGTTCAAAATGTAGTCCACTGGGACAGAATATGTAGTCGGTTATCGGCGCTAGAGCTATTCCGAAAACATTCCACACTGTTTAGTTTGGCACACAAAGGGTGGTCGACAGCCCTCGTGTAATGAAATTGGTAAAAGGAAACCAAGTTTCTATTCACAACGTTGTCTTAGATGAACACTCACGCGCGGCCGATATTTGCGGTGGCAACCAATTACGGGTCGACAAGAGTGCGGCTACCGTGGTAGCATTGTTAGTCGCATAGGCCGTACGAGGATAGCGCAGCTGAAGTTAGCCCTGCGCTGATGCTATTGCAGGAAAGCGACAGCGAAATGCGACCAAGGAGACCAAGTGGACTTGGTACAACGACGAAGAAAAGGCTCGAAAAAGCACCACGCTCCGCGATTTGGTCGCGCAAGGAGCCGGGATTAGCTTACTGGACATCGGAGCAGGTCAAGGGGGCATCCTCCTTAGCTGCCTACGAGCGGGCGTTCCTATCAGCGACTACAAATTTGTTGAGCCCAACGGTACGGCTCGAGATGTATTGGCCGTCGCAGTAGCGGACATGCAACGATCGTATCCGCACCTCTTCTCGAGTGGGGCCACTTCGAAGGAGAACACTTTGCCGCATGATTTCGGGGAGTGTGAGAAGCATGCGGAAGACCTAATACACAGTATGTCTGATCTACCGAGCCTAGTTACCTGCTCGCTCACCTGCGACAACCGTCCTCGCGAAAGGCCGGCGCTCGCGAACGGTTGCGAACCAGGGATAACGCTCTTCCGCTCCGTTCTCCGGGCTCTCACACGGGAATCGGAGCTACGTCGACGCCACCGGGAGTCCACGAGGTTCGGTTGGCTATTAACAGTATCGGCGCGGGGAGGCCGGCAGGAGGTAGTGCCAGCGCCGAGAGTAATCGATCGACTCCGTATGGAGCTCGGCCCCCCTATCGCCATCACGAAAGATCGTTGTGTTACTCGGCGAGGACACACATGGTTCTTCTCAAACATGGGTAATCTTGCGGAGGATCCGTCTTCATTGGGGGCGAGATTGCCATACCCTGCCCCGCTTCAGAGTCGGCTCCTCCCTCACGAGAAAGGAACGGAGAAACCGGAGCCGAGCACAGCGGACACGAGGGGTTTTAACCCAGTTAAAGCAAATTGGTCGCAGAAGCATGGGCACGGGGCGCTAGGCCGTTACGGTCAGTTATGTGAGCATAACCCGGCCCACGGGTGGGAGCTAGCGGACGATCATTGGAGAGCGTCACCAAGCACCAAGGAATCACCTATCACTAGACGAGAATTGGCGCTGGGCTTCCCTCGAGGTTACAATAGCTTGAAGCGCCTTCCGGGCACGAACAAGGTTCCGTCCACCCGAGCTCAGATGACGTGGGTGACGGCGAGTGAGCAGCACGAGTTGTATAACTCCACGGTTGATGCACGGGCTTGCCAAGAGGTGCTGGAACGGTTGTTGCACGTGGACGACCCGAGCAAGAGTGAGCAGCATAAACGGGGGCGCATCCAGTCACAAGCAGCGCCACTGCCACATAACAGTTCCCATCCATCCGGGAGGAGACCAACACAGCCCGAGAATTGGGTAGCAAGCGACTCGTCGCCAAAACCCCGAGCGACGCTACCTACGTCGCCACAACTCCCACCCAAAAAGTCTCTAACACACATGTTCCCGGTAGAGGACTCAGAGCGGGATGACATAGAATCGATCATTGGATCAATGGGGATGGCAGCGGCACCGGGCCCTCATGTAGCACTGGCTCAGCAGGCACGGACCGAGGCCGCGCCGGTTTGCTCTTTCCCATCGCGTTTGATAAATCACTCCCCGGAGCTTATTCGGGCCGAGCGCCAATTTTGGAGGGCACAAGCCCTCCTTCAAGAGCGTGCAGTGGGAGCGACGGTGGTCGAATGCCCGCCGGACCCAGAGTGGCTAGCGGACCTCATGGCCAATATTCGGGGTGACAAGGACTTTATAACGGGCAACCTACACAGACATGCGCCAGTTTGGCGCTTGTTCTATGAGACACTCAGCAAGGAAGATCAACAACGCCCGATCGTCAAGCGGGTCATGAAAGTGATTGGCCAGGGCATCCGAATGGATTTTGTGCCACCAAGCCACCAGACTCAAAGAGCCCATCCAAAGTATCGGAAAAATATGGACAGAATGCGAAAGGCGTTGACTCGCCAATATGGAAGGGAGAAAGCCACGCATTTGATAACATGCAAAAAGCCGGGGCGAGTGCATCTGCCAAACATGCAATCTTACCACGCGCATGAGACATGGGTCGTTCAAGAGCTCCAAGAAAACTTGTTGCCAAACAAGGTGGTCGTCGAATGGTGGTGGCCAAACGGCGAACCACCACAGTGCATATTGCCACTAGGAGTGGATGTAAGACCCGACAGCAACAAGAAACGTCTCATATGGGACGCGGGATATTTGAACATGTTTTGTCGCTACGTGCGGTTCACCATGGAAACCTTGGATCAAGCGGTGGCCTATGCAGAGCCCGGGTCATTCGCGACCACCTCGGACGCAAAAGCGGGCTACCACCACCTTTGCTTTGCACCAGAATTCCTTCGTTTCACGGGGATCCAAATCGGTGACAAGGTATACGTGTTTGCGGCTATGGGATTCGGTTGGGGACCCGGGCCGAGGATTTATACGGAGATTACCTCCGTGCAATTCATGATTATACGCTCGATGGGAACGAGAATGACAATGTACATCGATGATAGAATCATGTTGAATGGGCCGCGCCAACGAGAGGAGTTAAAGCGGGACACCTTAATGGTACATTTGCACGAGACTTCCTTGGGCTGGGCCACATCACTCAAGAAACTAAGGGCCGTGCCCACACAGCAACCAGAGTTCCTTGGACTTATCATCCATTTGCAAGAGCCCCACCCTCACTTCTACGTGCCCCCGCAAAAGATGGAGTCGTTCGTCAAATTGGCGCAATCAATGTTAGGGCAACCCAAGCACACACCACGCCAATACGCACAGCTCGCCGGCAAGTTGTCGAGCTTTCGGAAGGCGGTCTTATTGGCACCATTGTTGTGCAAGGAGTTTTGGGAGGAACAAACAAGCGTCACCGATTGGGACGAACCTCTCCCGGTGCCCGCAAGGATTCGGCACCACTTGGAGTTTGTACTCAAGTATGTACCAATTTACAATGGTCACCGCATTTGGAAAGCGCAGCGAGGATTGGTCATGGCCGGCGACGCCTCCGCATGGGGATTCGGGGCGTTCGTTGTCTCACACGACTTGCGCTTCGAGGGTTCATCCGGCAGCGATACCGGACCAAATCTGCACCCACGGGATTTAGCCGAGTTCTCCCACGCAGGCCAAGTGTTTCGCACTTCCTTTTCGAGCCTTCAAGCGCAAGCCGCAGCTACAAATCAATACAGTAGCACCCTAAGGGAGGTAGAGTGCCTCAGGGATTTCCTCCAAGCCATGCTCCAGCATCATCCTACCACAGTGACTCACCGGGCAGTGTTGTACCTCACGGACTCGATGAATACGGCAACAAATGTGAATCGCATGAAGGGAGGCCCCGGCATCTTTGAGGTGGTCAAAGAGATATGGTTTATGGCAATGCATTACGACATCGATCTGCAAGTCACTTGGCTACCGCGCGACACGCCGGTGATGCAAGCGGCAGACGCCCAATCCAAGTTATTGGACCCGTCGTCTTGGAGCCTAAGCCAATGGCATACTGAACTCGTAATGCACACTATGGGTCGGCCAGACCTCGACACATTTGCAGACGAACAAAATGCTAAGGCACAGCATTTTTTCTCTTGGGCCCTATGCCCGGGCACAGCGGGTATAGACGGCTTCGTCCAGCCATGGAGAGGGGACGGGACAGGTTTGCCCATCCGGCCCCTATGTTGGGTCAATGGCCCCTTCCAACGTATGCCCGACATCTTAAGAAAGGTCAAGGAGGAGCGGGCAGATGCCATCATTATTGTGCCGGATTGGGTGGAGGGATGGAAGGCTATTCTTACAATGCTGCCAATCAAACACACATTGTGGCTACCAAAAACAGACGCGGTAGGAACTCCACGCGTTCTCTTTCACCCGGGGCCTCGTGTACCAGAAAAGCAACGCCTCCGCGGCTATAACAGACAACCAAGTTATGAGGTGTGGGCCGTACTAGTTTTGTGGCCTGAGAGTCACCGGTTGAGTTATGAGCCTTCGCCTCCCTCATGGTTAGCCACGTCGGGCCGGGTGAGCCGGCTCGCGTGACGAGTCGGATGAGCGTATAGGGCGGTAGTCTCAAGATGCCGGTGACGGCCACGACTAGCCTCCTCTAAAGTTACCCCAGCATTTTGCAAGTCATCTTGGACTCGCCCACGTTTGATCCCGTGGAGCGTGTGCCCATTGTAAACAGTCATACCACGTAGATGCACTTGGTACCGGTTGTTCAATGCTTTACTCTCGAGTGCACTAGAGGTAAAAGCACAACGCGAGCGGTTCAACGGGCGGAATACGAACTGCCCCCCCCGGAGAGGAACGCCGCAAGAGTCCATAGCATGCGAGTACTCTCGCAGTCGGGCTAGTAGGCAATAACAGACACTCGCAGATTCGCCTTGGAGGCGCAAGGCAATGGCACCTGTGTAAGGGTTGTTCCGCCCCTTCGTGCCCAAGCCGGGCTCGACAAGCACCACGTCCTCGGGCTTCAGCACTCCGCCGTGTATGAGATGCCAAGCAGGCTCACACTCAAGACCCTGGAGAAGAAAGTCATCGACCAATAGGCACCCGGCCTCCTTTCCACGGGCAGTGCTTTCCCAAAGATATAGAAAAGAACAGAGATCCCGCAGCACGAGGGCGCGCTGCAAGGCGACGTCGGGCTTGCTGCCTCCCGCTGCTAGCACTTGGACATCTAGGTAGTCCACCAGTTGCTCGAGCTGTGCACGGGAAAGGGGCACGGCCCCGGAGGTGCGGTAGCCCAAGCGAAACATCATTCGAGAATACCCGGCCACGTAATCGGAGACAGGAGAGGACAGCGCGGCATTACGAGGATCACGGATGCCCAATTCCCTAAAAGCAGTGGCTAACTGGGAGACCGCCCCCTCCAAATAGCCAGGACTTGCCATGGGTTGGCGGGTCACAGGATGGCAAAAACGCCCGGTATGATGCACATGCCAATGCTCTTGTAAAAAGACGAGCACGTCATATCCGGTACATCCCTCCACGGTAGGCGTGTAGGGAGCAGGAACCGTGGCGCTCCAGGTTAAGAACTCGCGTAGCACCCCGCGACGCCTCTGAGAGGTTAGCGAAATTTCGCGGTGTGAGGCCACCCCCGCGGCGGTGAGCAGAGCTTGACGATTTCTTTGCTCATACGCGAGAGCCTCACCACTGCTAGACATAGCGGCTGTGACCGGCGACGGACATGGGTCTAAGCCGTGCTCCGTGGTGAGACCACTCGCTGCAAGATACATAGCCCGTTGCCTGCTAGCGAGTAGCGATACGGTGCCGGCTTCCTGAAACCATAGCAAGGAAGTGCACGGGGTTACCCCAACGTCACGTACAAACGGAAAGGAACAAATAATATGCTTGCGCATCGGAATTAAGGGGCTGCCCGTAACAAAAGATGAAGGACACGGAATAAGAATTAAGTGGGAGGGGTACGGCCATCCAGAAGGACAAACATGGCTTCAGACCCGAGGAACCACGCATAAATTGCAGCCAACCTCAGACGCCAAGGCGTCAAAGTTAGCAAGCACCGCACCCGCACTACTAGGGAAAAATTAATTTGCAGATAGGAGGGGCGGAGACTCATGTGCAGGACGGGGGGACCCCGCCTCACAAGACGGGAGAGAATGTGTAATAGAATTTGCATTAGCGAAAGAACTGGGCAAAAATGCATGCACATTAACCAACAATTATACTCACATACCGAAAGTTGTAAGCAATAACAGCCAAGTATGGAAAACAGGGGGCACAGCCCCTAGCTGCCACACGGCAGGAAGGGGGTAGACACGAGGGTACAACCCACAAAAATAGATGTACCATGGTGGTGGTGCGTATTGCTTATAATGCACACAACACCTAAATTGGAAAGGGTAATACTTTCGTAACATAGTTGGGTTACTCGATGCGTAAGCTCACGGCGAACACGTGCGTAGCAGGCAACGCTCGAGTTGATAGTAGGTTGCAGTGATACACAAGGGGTAACGCTCAGTCGGGAAGTCCAAGGGACACGACAAGGTAGCAGGTAACGCCCGTGTACTCACAAATGCGTAGGGAACAACTACCAGGGATAGAGGTGCCGGCCCCATCGAGGGCACCAGACAGAATTATCCCTGCCTCAGATCCACACAGAAAAAACTCTATACAAAATAAAAAATTTCTCTCCCACCCACCACCCGTAACTGCCTAACAATTCTTGTTTCCAGAACCCTCACCTCTGCAACGCTACCACACGGGCACGCCGGAGTCTGGGGGGAGGGGTACGGCCATCCAGAAGGACAAACATGGCTTCAGACCCGAGGAACCACGCATAAATTGCAGCCAACCTCAGACGCCAAGGCGTCAAAGTTAGCAAGCACCGCACCCGCACTACTAGGGAAAAATTAATTTGCAGATAGGAGGGGCGGAGACTCATGTGCAGGACGGGGGGACCCCGCCTCACAAGACGGGAGAGAATGTGTAATAGAATTTGCATTAGCGAAAGAACTGGGCAAAAATGCATGCACATTAACCAACAATTATACTCACATACCGAAAGTTGTAAGCAATAACAGCCAAGTATGGAAAACAGGGGGCACAGCCCCTAGCTGCCACACGGCAGGAAGGGGGTAGACACGAGGGTACAACCCACAAAAATAGATGTACCATGGTGGTGGTGCGTATTGCTTATATACTGTATACAGCCGCCGCCACTGATGTCATGGCGTCGCGATGTTGTCCAATTAGCACAGATAATGTGTACTGTTTCAAGTACTATGAACACGATCTCACCTTCACTGGCACCGGGAAAAAAATCATGATATAGTATTGAAGCAATTCTTATAGGTTCTTTGCCTCGTCCAGACGCTGCCGAGCCTAGCCCGACCTTGCTCGTCGCCGCTGATGATGGAGCTTCGTCTTACCTCACTTTGAAGGCTGCATTTCAGCAATCTACACCTCTGGCTTAGCTTTCGGTCGTGGCTGCAACTGCAGGTCCACCTACGAGTTATCCCAGGCTTCTAGTTCTTGAGACTTGCCGCGGTCACACTTCAGCCGCCATAGCAGCGCCGCGGCCGTGGTGAGTACCGACAAACGCCATTCCTCAACCGAGAAAAAAAACATATAATAATGAAGAATAAGAAAGTCTCATCTTAGTTTCTGTGCCCTCATCCTCTTCTGCCCGGGGACGGTAGCCAACCTTTCCCATCCCTTGAATAAGCAAGGCTCCTTCCAGCAGGCTTTTTCCCCTGATAGTGGATTAGTTCGCCGCTCACTTCAGGAAGAGCGGATAGGGCGTAACGTCTCAGCTGCCCCTTGACAGTGAGCCTGCACTGCCAGTAGAGCATGAATGGGCATGCAGTGATCAAGGCCATCCCGTTGTGCTGATGTTAGTAACAGTTTTCTTTGCCATCCTGCCTCTCAGAGCTCTCACCCGCACTTGCTGCATTTCTTTTTGCAGGCGCTCGGTCATTTGGCCAGGCAGCGCGTGGTGCGCAGAGCAGGCCCTGGTCTAGAGCAGGCACAGCTGAGGATTCGACAGGATGGCCTCCCCTGAGCCTATCCTGGATGTGGTTCGAGGGCTGAGCACGGTGGGAACTGCGTTGTGAGAGAGTACCGGGGTGAATGCCGATGTGTGCATTGGAGGTTGGCAGGGGGGAATCGGGGCGATGTGAGGGGTGAAGCGGGTGATAGAAAGGCTGAGACAAGGATCAATTGCATATGTGGTGAGCAGGTGGCATCCTTTGGCATTGTCATCACACACATTAAACAGGTCTGGGATGAATTCTTCATCTCCAAGTGCGATTTCTGCAAAGGCACCGGAATGATCACCTGTCGACATGTATGCCCGCCGCTGCTTTCCCTTTTTGCCTGATACGATACCCCCTCCCCCCCCCCTCAGCCTCGTACGGAGTATCCATTGGAGGTCATGCATGACCCCATGGGACCGGAACCCCAGGCCTTCCATATCTGCGCTCACCCCCTTTCCTCTCCATATTTTTCAGTGCAAGGGGACGAAGGTGCTGCGGACAGCGCCAGGCGTGCTGAGTGTGGTGGACTCCAGCTATGTTGATGTTAACGATCCAGTGTGAGTAACCCTGCTCCCTGTTTCACCGACCTCTTCTCCCTCTTTTAGCTACCTTAGCTTTGCAGGTACCAAACAGAATACAGGAATCTTCGTAGGCACCACTCACCTCCGGATCTAACTTTCCGTCTCCCTTGCCATCCAGTCAGGTTTGTTTCTTCTGCCCCGATGTGTCCAAGTACGATTTCAACTTTGAGGTGGAAGACGAGGAGCTGTGAGTTGCCTCCTCTCCCCCCTCTTACTTACTCATTCCAGTCGCCAGAGCCTTTCTCTCAACCGAGTTGAGTAAGCGCATCCCCCCCCCCCCCCCCCCTTTCCTCACGACTCACCCTCTGTTCCTTTTTTTTCAGGGATGCCTACTCCATTCAGGACAACTTGAAGGCTGCCATGACAAACAAGTGCGCTGCTTCACAGTCCCTCAGCGATATCCGTGTCCCTAGTACTTCTAGAGTTGCATTCCCTCTAAAAGTCAAACTCATCTCCCCTGTGTCTGTGCCCAGCTCGGGTTGTGCTGATGCTCGTGTGTTGGCTGGCTACTCTATAGGCCGCGCCCACACAAATTGCCTCTGCTGGCCGGCACACAACGCTGCCCCGAGTGCTGGGGCTTCCCTGATGTGCACCGCTTTACCCCCAACATGATGAAAGTGCTCAACCTGGACGATCCCATCTTCAAGAAAGTGCAGAGCAACATCGCCCGCTACAACACCGAGTTCAGCTTTTCGAACCGCTACTCCAAAGTGGAGCAGCCGAACAGAAAGTACCTAGAATACCCGATGCAGCCGCCCAAAATCCCCATCGGTACACCACATTCCCCCTCCTCCCCTTTCTGAAGTTAACTTCCAGGTCAGTGCTGCGCCTGTGCAGTCAGCCCCGTTATTTTGCTCTGACATAAGTTGATGTCGTGTGACGCTGAAAGAGACGTACAAGGACCCCGATCTTGACGGCTCAAACGCGGACGGGAGTATGTCCGCAAAGGACCAACTAACACTGGACGACTACATCCTGCCATACGTGGATGACAGCGACACCGACGAGGACTGAAGCCCGCAAAGCCGCAAGATATTGCGATGGACAATTTTCCATGGACCACCCCCAATGCATTCCATGCCTACTCTGTTCCCTACTACACAGGAGACAGCTGTGAGCCTGTCACGGCCTGTAACGTATGGATGTCGAAATTACCGAAATCGATCATCGATAAATAATCCACCTGCTGCGCGGCTTGCGCTCAAAAATACAACATGAGGAAGTGATAGAGCTATGGACAGTTCCCCTCGCAATTAAAACATGTGGGCTGTCCAAAACGTGCCAACCCAAGCGCCCAGCAGTATTCACTATGCAATGTCCACCAAATTGATTTTGGAGAGAGGCGGGAAAGGGTCCTGTGGAGTCGCGGGGGAAAGGGGGTCATACAGAGTAGAGCGGATAGGTGAAGAGGTTAATGGGGGGACGGGGGGAGGAAAGGGGGCTGCGCGCACCGCTTTAGAGATTACGATGACGCGATGCTGGTGGGAGATGTAGCCCTTGATGTACTTGCGGTAGATGAGATTGGCCACAATGCACTCCACCTCATCCAGGTCCATGTCTACCTCCTGCCATACCAGAGCCGCTTGGAAAAGAACTGCACCCACAACAGACACTTTAAACTCCTTTAGCCTTCAAATTATGGACACACCAAATAAAATCAACAGGACAGGCAGATGAAAATGCGCGCTCTGCACTATTTTGCAAGTATGGCGGGGAGGTAACCTAAGGGAATTTGCACAGCCTTGGCTGGCTCCATCTCTCTGTGAAATGCAGCCACCTTGCGGAAGAGGCGCCGATAGATAGCCTGCTTCAACTTCTCCAGCAGCAGGAAAATACCCTGAAGTACACATCCACAGCCATCATCGCCTATCCGTCATCGGATGAACCACTGCAGGGGAGTGCGTTATCAGCTGGTGTAAAGATGGCTGTTGGTCTCTGTAAATATGTGTGTGCCTTACCGCCTGGATGAAGACACTTTGGTTTCGGTCCATGCAATCATTGAAGAGCCTGGGGCGGCACAAGCGGGAGTAAACACAACCTGCGCAGCCCATTCCCATAACTTTGCAGGACAGATGAGCATACAAGCAAGCTGAGTAAGGGGAGCACTTTAGGCTGCCTGACTTCATGGCTTCCACCAGATCAGAGAAAATCTGCAGACTATAGCGCTCCAATAGCTGCTGTCGAGGTACGATACCCAGAATCATTTGCACCTGCGAATGGGGAAAAGAAATGGGAGGCAGGGAGTATTGTGCTCAATGAGGTGCCGATTAAGCAGAGCGGGTAAAAGGTGTACCTCGCCAGGATGAAGGAGATAGGGGCACGCTCACCGGGATGAGGTACTTCAGAATGAGGGCGCGATTCTTGATGGCGGAAGGCTCACAATTATCAAACGCAAACTCTAGAAATTCTTTCGCGCGGACGTAGTCTTCGTCAAAGACGGCCAGCCGGCCGACGTAGAAGCGGTAGGTGACGCGCTGAGCGAGAGGGAAATTTTTGAAGTCTGGCAAAAGGGGCGAGTCCACCGACTATGGACGAGGGAAGCGGGGCGTAAGAGCGGGGGATAGATCCAGGCGCTCGCGCACAGACTAGGTCTGACAATGTCAACTGTGACAGGGTGTTGTGGTATGTTATGGTGGACAGACAAAGTAAAAGGGAGAGACACCTTGATAAGGTTTTTGCATAGACGCAGCGTGTTGAGGGTGAAGTAGATCCGGAACAGAGTATTCACCACCTGCATAAACCCACAGCCACGTGCCCATTTAATTTTGTACGGCGCCATTCCAAAAGGCGCGTGCGATCGTGTGTGTGTGTGTGTGTGTGTACATGCGAATTTACAGCCGTTTCTGTGGAGCATGTCTTTCTGCCATGTGTGTGTGTGTTTGTGGAGGGATTGTATGTTGCGTCCCACCTCCAGTGTGGCCAGCTTCTTGGGTTTGTAACCCTGCCCTTGAAGCGCTGTGCTGAAGCATTGCTGCAGCAGGCGCCCTGCGTCCGTCAGCTGGGGAATGCATCCCCAACACAAGAGCGCGACGCCAGGCAGGTAGGGCACAGAGTCTCAGCCATACGTCACGATGTGAGTTATTCATTAAGCAATGCCGGGTTCTGTTGGTGTCTGAGGTTGGAGAGGGGGGACGGTTTCGGATGGATGAGTGGCGGCAACGGGTGCATCTGGGTCTTACTTTTGATGCCTTCTTGCCGGCTCGCCTGAGCTCTGCATCTGCAGCTGACGCCACGTTATGGACGTTGTGCACGAGGCAGTGCATTGGCTCAATGCACCATGCGCTTGTGTCTGCCCGAAAGCTCTGTCCACAAGGCGAATTCCACCAAAACATTATGCCTATACAAATAGGAGGAAAGCACCACACGGACCCCCAGTGCATCCTTCAGAACCTCCTCCCGCCCCCCCCCCCCCCCCCCCCCCCCCCCCCCCCCCCTCCCCCATTCCGCTCCTGACAGGATCGTAAGTGTGTATATGCAAGCTCGGATCGGGCTAAGACACTTGGATAGGGTTACACGCACCCGAAGGAAGGGTTGAACGCAGTTGGCGATATGGTTGTAAGCCTCCACGCTGCTACCCTTCACGAGCGCGGCCATGCAAAGGAAGTGCGTGGCGATAACCTCATCCCATGGACTCGGCAGACGGCTGGAGCAACTGGGAGTGGGGTCCCAGCGCGGGTTTGTGTTGGTCGCCTGCGTACGCACGTCCCTCTCAACAATCGGAAAGCAACGGCAGTTAGACGGTGGCCAGGATATGGACTTTGCCGCGCGTCTCAACCCGCACCTCGAAGACCGCCTGCCTGGCATCGGTGTTATTGGCGTTCAGTAAGTGCTTCAGCGTGCTGCCCTCCTCTCCCCGGATCGCGGCCGCCACTTCACCGAGGTATGCCGCGAAACTGCTCATCGTCAAATACCTTTCCGACGTCCGACCGCAGCTCTAACCACACTGCGACAGATTATCGTCGAGGAACGAGGGTGAGCGGCTCATCAGGGGCTAAGAGGGGAGGGGTTAGGCAGGGAGAGAATAAGTACGACATTAACCAGGTTGCACCTTCTGGTCAGTGGAAGTCGGCCTACCGCGAAGCGGTGGCAATAGTCTGAGGGCGACGCAGACTTCGTCCGCGGCGCTGCTACAGTCCTCTGGCTACGAAAGACTGTGGCAAGACGGGTAGTAACGTTACGACATACAGGAGGAGTTGCTGAATCCCAGGCGGGCCTTTTTTGCCAGCGATAACCTTCGTCTGCAGGGACTGTCAGAGATACTGGCGATAGGGACGTACTCCGGGTACTCGAAAGAGGAGAGTGGAGAACTGCCTTTGTCTGCCTTTGCGGACGGCGGCGAGTCTGCAGCTATGATGCGGGAGCAGGAAACAAAGTCCTACCCGCGGAAAGTAAATGAAATCATATACCTCTATCTTCATCTCGTTAGATTCACCTCTACATATAGGTACTATATATTATTTATATTCTAAGGTAAAATAGTTTCTTACAAGAAAAAGCAGTGGAGGCCACCAAGCAAAAAGAAAAAGAAGGGGGAAAAAACCTAAGCCCGAGGAACAGGAAGGCATGCCACAGCGTCAACACTGCCCTCCTGAAAAGCGTCGCGGAGATAGGAACCCAGAGTGCCATGAAGAGCACCAGAAAAACGTTGCATGAATTCACGTCGCACATCCCCCCCAAAACGTCGTAAAGGAACATAAGTAGTTCGACGAACGAAATGTTGCATACGGAGCGAGCGCTAAGGGTTATAATTGTCACAACGCAAGGAGCGAGAGTTAGCAACACCCATGCAAGCGAAGCGACGAACAACCACCAAAATAGCCAAGCATTCAACCAACTCAGCCGCCGTCGGCGCCAACTGGGCCCCATCCTCCATGGAGAAGGGATAGTAGTCATGCATCGACTGAACCGAAGGCGTGCCAAGCAAATCACAAGTGCGGAGGTCCGCATCAAGTTTGCCATGCTGAGCTCCCAATGCAAGGCTACCAGGGAGTGGGAGACGAGCACCTATACGAAAAACATTGGTGTTCGTGCGAGCACTTGAAACCATCACATCAACAACAACATGACGGTGCGGAGCGATGAAGTCTAACCAAACCACATCCCCATGGCGATGTCGAGAAGCTCCCGACCGAATACGGTGGACCTCCAACCTGAAGTCCCGCCCCGTAGTAACCCCCGTCTCAAACATGAACTCTTTTGGCACGTGGACAATACGGTCGTGGAGTTGAATAATATACCAAGAGCACGGGCACGGGGGGATATGGTCCATGAGCTTAGCAGTTGTTGAGCGCTCACCCGACATAGAGGTGCCCGATACCGTCGACGAAGATCCATACCCGCGAGACTCTGAAGGAGCCTCATTGCACCGAGGGCATTTTCGAACATGAGACGCGCGCTCCGCAGTCAAGCCAAGGACCCGGTGGGCTGCCATCGTATAGCAATCGAATGGCACGTTGAAACCTTGAAACCGGACTCATGTAAAGCAAAAAAGATAGCCAAAGCTCCGCGACCAGTACCTGAAATCACCCTCATATAGAAGGTGGGGAAGGTCTGCAAAACGCCAAGAGGTCAAGGTAGTCCCGGGCCTGAAGAATGCGCGAAATGCCCCGTTGAGTGTGGCCCCCGGAGTCTCCCAAGCGAGTGAGAGCATCGGGAGTTAGAAGTTGTAGGTAACTCAACGGTGTAGCGGGCGCCACGGCATGATGGCTGACCGGAGATACCACCAACACGACATCGGGCCCAGCATAATCAGAAAGGTCTTGGTTTTATTGTGTTAGTCAACACCACGAGATCCGATTCCGAAAACCCGCCTATAGTGGAGATCGAGGCGCCCGCCGGCGGCGCAGCGGCGGCGGCCCCGGAGGGGGTGCGCTCGCATGCCCGTCGGCATCCCCTCACCTCCCCGTGGTGGGCGCTGGAAGCCCCGTAGCCGTGCCAAGCTTGGCACGGTAGGAGGCTAAGAGGGCCGACAACGCGATCCGCGGGATTAGCATCTGTCGTCAAAGCCATGTACAAAGGGCTTTTGAAAAAATAATTTCTGTGCAACACCGGCGCCATGATCTCCCGCTCGGCCCGTCCGATATGTTTTTTCGCAGTCTAATACTGCTAGATACAATCCTACTTTGAGGGGGTGGGGCCTGCACCTCAGGACCTTTTGATGGCGAAGAGGGGACGGCCGATCAGCGGTGGGACCCGGGCGTTGGAGCTGGTGGTGGCTAGGCGGGAAGCAGCGCCAGGAGAAAGCGCTCGCTAGCCGTCGACCAATCATGTGCCAGTCAAACCTTCCCGGGGTGAGGCGCGACATGGCACATGCCGGTGGCCGGTCGCAGGCGGAGTAGCGGCTAGGTGAGGCGGCGGCGATCCTCAGGATCAGCCGCCGCCGGAAAGCCCTGTACGGAGGGCTTTTCCGGATACAAAAATAATGTCCGTACCCGGCGTCGAACCAGTTAGGGTCTTGGGGAGCAACACCACGGCATAATAGCGCTCACTAGAAGACCGCTACGTCGACAAGCTACATCTCCCGGGGGAGGCGTACGATTAAGCGGCAAGGAAGCATGTCACGACGGGGGAAGCGACACGATCTAGCGACGACATCCCTCGGGGTCGACGATGCCGGAAAATTCCGTACGGAGGGTTTTGTCTAATTTGCGTGCACCCGAGGCCCGAAGGATCCGGCTACGGTGACATGCTCCCCCCCCCCCCCCCCTCTTCGACACCCACTACCCCGATAGACCTATATACAAAGAGTGTGGGCCCGGGCGAGCGCGGAGGCCCACGCTCAAAAGAGGCTTCTCGGTGGACGCGCGATTAGAGAGGGGAGGGTACGGGCGCATGTCGGACTTGTTGTAAGTAATACCGTATACGTATTAGTTGCAGATAGCTACTGTAAGCTACTCTAGATATGATTAGTACATGTCTAGATCGGACATACCGATAAACTGTTTGACTCGGTACAAAGCTGTCGCTAGGCTACAACTCTCTCACTTTTGTTGTCCCGACACCACGCATGTAGGCTGGTTGTCGCCGTAATTGTTCCGTTTGCGGGACTGTGACTGTAAATACGTTTGCGTACGTTATCTTCCACACTAACTGTGTTTGCATGGTTCAATAGGTTATGGGCCCCCGCCTCACGTCACTCACGCGCGACAACCTGGTTCGGCGAGCTGCGATCGACAGCTCTCCCGCAGAAGGCCAGTTTCTTTAGACTCCTAGTACTTTCAACCTGTAGTCGGCGGTATCGCCAGTATAAACTGCGATTTCAAAACCCGACACCACCCCTCTTAAGTCAGCCACCCGACGGAGATAGCCAGCCACCCACACCGACGCACTCGTCGTGTGTGGACAGGGTGCACACAGGTCCAAGCTGGAGAACGGGGAGGTGCACTGTCGGGTGAATACGCATCCACAGGTTGCACGCCAGCCGTAGCTTACCTTTTTCAATTTTATATTATCTTAGCGACTCGGCCACCAGCGCAGCGCTCCACCTGTCCTGGCCTTGGCCTCGACTTGTGCCCCACACTGGGTGGAGGATACAGAGAAGGTGCTCTGAGACACCCCGGGGCTACAGGCCGAGGGGTCGGCGGGCATCAGGCCGTCTCTTTGCATACCGTTGTTAGGCACGAGTCCGGCTAGCGGTTTTTACCGCTGCCTGCTTTTTATCCAACTCTTTCTTTTTCGCCCTCTGTCGAAATGGCGCAGAAAACCCCGCATGTTTCACCTCCTGACTCCCCTGACTCAGGCTCTCACCAGAGCAACCTCGATCACCCCCCGGACACTCTCGCACTGCTCGTTGCGCAAGTGGCGCACTTAACAGCTCGTCTCGACTCGCAGTCGGCCGAGGGTGCTGTTGCTGCTGCGGGTGCTAATCCGCACCCCCCTGTAGCTCAGCGCCGCCACGATGCCCCACTCGAATCCGTCCGGGACAGCCACGCCGGCCACACCCTCCACCTGCTTGACCATCCCCACCCTGGTTTCGTACCCCCGGACGCAGAAACACTCTTTGCTGCTGCTACTCATGCAGCTCCTGTTGGCGACCCCACAGTCGCACAGCGCCGTCACGATGCGCCCCGCGAGCCCTCGCGTGCCGACGCGCACCACGACCCCTCGCGTCACGCCATCCGGGTTGATCACCTCCCACCACCTCCCCCCTTCCCCCCCGCCGGATATTCCCTTCAACACCCCGGCCCTCATATCCCGGAGGCGCCCTCTCACCTCGTCCCCCCCTACCGTGACCACCCGCACTCGTACGGCCCGCCGCGTCCCATGGCCGGCCGCTCTCCCTCTCCCGGTGGCCCACCTCCTCCCTTTCATGGCCGGCACTCTCCCCCAGTCCAACATGGCGACCCCGCCACCCGTGGTCGTCGTCGCCCCACTATTGACCCGGTGGTCATCAACCGGGCGGCACACGAAGCCCCCGGCTTCGACAAGGACGCCCTGAACCGGTCCATGAAGATGTCGGTCCCCGTCATGTGCCCGACCACGGACTTTAAGCAATGGAAGAGGACCTTCCTTAATTTCCTCTCCATCAAGGCCGCATACCTCATTCCATAGCTGGCCATCCGCGACTCCGGCGTCTGGCTCGACGAACAAGCGCAACACTACGCCTACACGCTGCTTCTCCATGCAGTCAGCGCGAATAAGCGCGCTGACCAAGCGATGAAATGCGTTTCTCCAGCACGCCCCGACTGCGCCGCTGCCGCGTGGGACATCCTTTGTGAACGCCTCGATTGTCGGTCTTTTGCTCGCTCCTTGTCCAACCTGGACAACCTGACGGTCAGACAGCGCCATGGTCAGTCACTCAGTGACTATGTCCACTACATGCGCCAGACCTTTGACGACTACAACGACACATGCCAATTGGTTGATGGCTCCGTTGCCATCTACCCCCACCACCTCGGTCTCCTCATGCTGCGCGGTATCTCCAGCAGCGGCCCACACGGTCAGGCGAAGCAATGCGTCATCAACGCCTTTGACACGGACTACATCATGTCGGCTGATGAAGTGATGGCCAGCATTCTCCACCTTGCGCACAACATGGACGACGACCCTGCTCCGGACACACCCGCTCCAACCATATCACCCCCTCCCATCTCCGCGTTCGTCGCTGCGGGCCGCGGCTCGCACAGCGGTCGAGGCCCACCACACCGTAACCCTCGCGGCCATCGACCCAACAAGTGTGGCGTTTGTGGCAGCCTCAACCATCTCATGTCAGCCTGCACTGCCACGGATGACGCTATCCTTAAGTGGAATCTCGCCAAGCGTAGGCTGACAGTCCAGAAGTACGGCGCCGCCGACGGCACCCCCTCTGCTCACGCTGCGCTGCTAAGCGACGTCCCTGCCGACGACGCCCCCGCCGATGACACCGACTGCCTACCCACCCTCGAGGACTGCGCTGATGACTACGGTGACGACGAGGTGAGTGTCCCATTCAGCTCTGTGGCATTCTCCTCTTCCCTCGCCCCGGGTCGTAACCTGTCAAAGTTTTGGGTCGTTGATTCCGCCTGCTCGATTAACCTCACTGCGTTCCGAGATGACTTCGTGAAATTCACGCCCCCCTCCGCTCCCTCTCGCGTGGGCGGTGTCGGCGTTGACGTTAAGGGCAGTGGCTCAGTGCGGATTTCTGTCCGACTTGCCTCTGGCCAGCTCATTCACCGCATTGTCTATGCACTCTACACCCCTGACCTATTATCTCGCTCCGCACAGCGTATCGGCAGACTACTTAGTGTCGGCTGGATGCAAACTCACAGCGGCTGTGAATTCATATTCCCCTCCAACTCTGACAGTGGTTTGCTTTTGGTACCCACATGCATGGGTGTGCTAGAACCGTCCGGAAACGGTCTCTACCTCCTTCCCCACCAGCCAAACCTCCCTTCAAGCCCATCCGCACCGGCGGCACTTGACCCCTCCCCTCAGGTTGCCCTTACTGCCCAGTGTGATCCCGTCCTATGGCACCGTCGATATGGCCACCTCAACATGCAAAGCCTTCAAGCCCAGCATACTCACGGTGTCCCGACTAGCCCTGTGTTAACTAGCGCTGTAATCAAAGTTTCTTGCGACTCTTGCTTACTTCACAAAGCCACAACTGCACCACGCAACACAGCCGCTTGCGCGAAGCCATCCCACCCCCTCCTCAACCTGTCCGCAGACCTCTGGGGCCCGGTCAATGTCCCCTCCCCACATGGCCTCCGTTACTGCTTGCTCGTCATCGACCACCACACCAACTACATGTGGGTGCGGTTCCTTAAGTCTAAAGACGACGCATGTTCAGAATTGGAAACCATCCTCTTGGACATCAAACACCTGCATGCCCGCCATCACTCCCAGACGGGCGCGTTCGCACCGGTCCTCAAGTTTGACTCAGACTCTGTGTTTGAAGTTGCTGTCACTCGCCGAATGTGCGCACACCTCGGCGTCGGGGTGCAGTTCTCTGCCCCATACGCCCACCACATGCTCGGCAAGGCCGAACGTCCCTGGCGCACTATCCGGGACAATGCATCGGCGATGCTCCACAACATGGCCGTTCCCAACTCCATGTGGTCGTGTGCTGTCAGCACTGTTGTGTACCTTCGCAACCGCACGTACAGTCGCTCGGTCGGACCTAATGGGGGCGTCCCCCTCACACTCCTTACGTCGTCGGTGCCCAACGCCTCCAAGTTCCGCGTCTTCGGCTGCGCCGTTTTCGCCAAGGTCCCCGACAAACAACGTCGGAAACTCAGTGAAAAAGCATTTCGCGGCGTCATGGTGGGCTATCCCCTTGACGCACCCGGGTATCGTGTCTACAATCCGGAAACGCGTCGTATCACCACTTCCGTACATGTTGTCTTTCAGGAAGACACCCTAGGCTTCGACACTCAACCCTCCGTCGACTCGACCATCACCGACTCTTCGGACGACGTACCCGCAGACTCACCCATATCCCACCCCATTGACCTCACATTACCCACACCCCTACCCCCCCCCGGCAGCCTCTCGCCATGCTCGGCTCCGCTCCCACCCCATTCGCTACGGCGATATGGTTGCCCACTTGTCCGACTACCCACCAACCCTCGTAACGGCGTGTTGTGATCCTGAACAAGGCCAAGCTCAAGAGGACATCTTTGAGCACCCTCACGTCCCCGACCTTGTCACTGGTCCCCCACACACACCTGCCGGCACGTCCCCTACTGCCATCGCCCTCCTCTCCGCCCGAGAGTGTGTGGAACCAAAATCCTACCGGGCTGCACTGGACAACGCCCAAGCCCCCCAATGGCAAGCCGCTATGCAACATGAGTATTCCTCCCTCATCAGCAACGGCACGTGGGACCTTGTGGACCTCCCCCCCGGCCGCATGGTCGTTAACAGCATGTGGATCTTCAAAGTCAAGTCGGATACAACCGGCGACGTCTCCCGCTTCAAAGCGCGGTTCGTCGCCAAGGGGTGCAGTCAACGCGCTGGACTGGACTACACGGAGACCTTCTCCCCGGTCATCCGCATGGCCGGCCTGCGTCTCTTCCTAACCATCGCAGCCGCCCGCGACCTTGAACTCTGCCAGCTTGACATCGACACAGCGTTTCTCTACGCCCCCATCCGGGAGGATGTGTACATCCGCCAGCCCCTCGGCTTCACCGATGGAACGTCCAAGGTTTGCCACCTCAAGCGTTGCCTCTACGGCCTTAAGCAGTCCCCCCGCGAGTTCAACATGCTACTTCGTGCGTGGCTCGTCGACCATGGATGGCAACAATGCGTCTCCGACCCGTGCATCTACATCTTTCGCACCGGCCACGTCTTCGCCATGATCACCTTGTACGTCGATGACATTCCCGCGGCCTGCAATGATGCCACCTGGCTCGCATCGTTCAAAGCCCAACTCGGAGCACGGTTCAAGATCAAGGACCTAGGCGATCTCTCCCAACTCCTCGGCATGCACATTACCCGCGATCGCTCCACGCGCACAATCTCGCTGGACCAGTCCAAGTACATGCGCGACATCCTCGCCAAGTACGGCATGTCCGACTCTAAGCCGTCGTCCCTTCCGATGGACCCGGGCTTCCTCGCCGGCCTTGCACACTTGAACTCGCCCTCTCTCACATGAGTGGCCAAGGACGTCTACCCTAGCCTCCTGGGCAGCCTCCAGTACGCCGCCGTTTGTACACGCCCCGATGTCTCCACGGCGTTGAGCATCCTCGGCTCTGCCCAAGCCTCGCCCACCGAGGCACACTTGCAGGCTCTGAAAAAGGTCCTCCGCTACCTCCATGGCACCATCGACATGCGCCTGACATTGGGGGGGGGCATGGACCACAGCCTCCAACTCACAGGCTTTGCCGACGCTGATTGGGCCAACGACAGCAGCACCCGCAAGTCTCGCTCCGGCTATCTCTTCACCCTCGGATGCGGGCCAGTCAGTTACAAGTCCAAACAACAGACTTGTGTGGCTCAATCCACGTGTGAAGCCGAGTACTACTCTGCGGCCGACGCCACCAAGGAGGGACTCCACCTCCGACAACTTATGGGGGAGATCTTCAACTCCCCCATCACCGAAACCACCACCATATGGGAGGACAACCAAAGCGCCATTGCATACTCCCAGAATGCCTTGGTAAGCGAGAAGACTAAGCACATTGGTCTGAAGTGGCACTTCCTCAAAGACCACGTGGAACAGGGAACCATCAAGTTGAGGTACCTCCCCACTGACCAGATGGTGGCTGACATGCTCACCAAACCCCTCCCGGGACCTGCACTAGCAAGACACCGAAGTGCGATCCTTGGAGGACAAGATCCAATGCAACGCTTCATCCCGTAGCTACCTTCAGGGGGAGTGTTGTAAGTAATACCGTATACGTATTAGTTGCAGATAGCTACTGTAAGCTACTCTAGATATGATTAGTACATGTCTAGATCGGACATACCGATAAACTGTTTGACTCGGTACAGAGCTGTCGCTAGGCTACAGCTCTCTCACTTATGTTGTCCCGACACCACGCTTGTAGGCTGGTTGTCGCCGTAATTGTTCCGTTTGCGGGACTGTGACTGTAACTACGTTTGCGTACGTTATCTTCCACACTAAGTGTGTTTGCATGGTTCAATAGGACTCCCATACATGTATCCGGGTACCGGACAGAGGAAAAACCGGGGAAATGAGCGGGGAAATCCAGGCGCGGAGGCAGGAGCGTCAGTTTTCCCCTTTGTCTACGTGTCTCGGTCCCCCACATATGCCCTCGAGTTGACGGGGGACCTCGACAAGGAGGAAAGTCGCGCCGGGAGGAGCGGTAACGACCTTGGGGCGGGGTTTACGGGATGCGGCGGCGGGATCGACGAGCGCCCACGTGAGGAGGGTTTTTTTGCCAGCCTTTCACCTCCTATCTTCGGCAAGACCGAAGTCACGCGGGAGCTAGATTAGGATGGCCCGTCGCCCTTCCCGACCGCCGACCGGCCTAGGCCGGTCATCACCCCGGTTCGGTGGGAGCGGGCCGTGCATCGTGAAGGTCGAGCATCAGTTTAGTTTTGCATTTCTCGACAAGTGGATTACTCTTAGATCTGTTTTCTTGATTACAAAATTATTACGCTGTTACTGCTTAGGCGCGGGGGCCGTGGCAATTGCTGCAATTGCTTACAATTCTTTAGCTCCCGAGGAAGGTCGGCACACATGGCGATAGGTGTGTCGATAGGTGTACGAACCTGGTCGAAGAGAACCCGGGATAAACTTGCTCGTAAGTCATGTATGTATGGCTTGGTATAGAGGCCCGATAGATGGCTGCCGGTCCAGTCTGCCGCTTCGCTATGAACAATTTCAATTTCAATTTGGAGGTCGAATCATGCGAATTGCGCAAATGGACCGCCCACGGTTAAGTAAAAGTGGCAACATTCAATAGTTCATGTAGGATGAGACCGTACAAAGGACCTAGCGACTCGGATTCGCAGTCTCGCAATCAGTAATCATGTTGGCGAGGGTCGCTATGAATGAAGCATAGTGAGCATGTTCGGCGTCGAGCTCGAGGGACGGTACATTAAGGCCCCCAAACTCCGCAGGGAGGGAAAGCTTGCGCTTAGCACAATTAAGTTGATCGAGTGTTTGTACGTCCTGAGAAACGCCAAATATTCGGTAAGCTGTTGTACGAACGGCCTTATCTGCAGTAGCAAGGTGCGGTCGGCAGATATCATGGGAGAGGGTGCGGAGCAAGCGAACACGTGATCATCAAGCGAAAAGCGGCGTGTGTCCCTCCGAAGTCCGACAAAGCAAAGCAAACGATATTGTCCAAGAGGAGTTTATGAGCCTCCACGGTGTCTTGCAGTCAAGAATGAACATAATTCTCATTATGAGATGTTGGAGGGCCATCTGCCATCGAGAAGTCCATCGCCAAAGGGGCTCCAAGGTTACTAGTACCCGTAACAACGGGGGCCATCGCCCGTATCACCTCAACAAGTTAACGGGCGGTGTCATATCCTAGCCCATTTAGCTAAGTGCTAGTATATGACATTACTTATTTCCTCGGAATGGTACCCGTATCTTAGCGATATCCAGTGACTCTTTTATTGTCATCACGGCAATACCGTACCACTGTATCGCCGTATTTTCCCGTGACAATACAAAGTTACTAGCAGTATCTCTTCTAGATAGTTCTTTTCTAGATAGTTCTAATAGCTTGTGCGATAAGGTTCGATAAACGGTACATCTAATCTCAGATAATCTGTATCACTTGTAATAGTTTGGTTTAGTTAGCAGACAGCACAAGCTACAGGTTCTAAGGCTGTTTCTAGAACACCTAAGGCGTGGATATTTAAGACGGGGACTTACTTGCCGAGGGGAGAGACCCAGACCGGTACAGACTAGATTTACGCCACACCCAGATTGTATGAAACCCTGTTCCTAAGACAATCTTACTAATTCTCTCTACGTTGTATAATTAGATCCAGAGATTACGTTCTACTATTAGTCTAAGGGTGCCAACTTAGCCTAACCAAAGTAGCACCTCACACGTGGTTTCGGAGCCTCAAAACAGCTAGACGAGACGAAGATGTCTAACCGCGCAGGAGAGAGACTACCATAGGAAGTCGATGGTCGACCAGAGGGGGCGCCTTCTGGGCCGACACAACCGACGTCGACAGATTGTGGAAGACATGCAGTGCGAGAATGATCGAGTCCCACGATGGAACCTATGTCGGTACCCGTCACCGAGATGCTACAACGTCTAAGTAACCGAGTTGACACTTTTTCGATTGAGCTATCTCAACAGCGTGACCACGTCGACAACGGCTTCAGACATGTTGAAGGACGAGTGAACAGAAGCCGAGAGACGGAGAATTTTCTTCGAGGAGAACAATTGAGATCGGAGAGAACGCGAGAGATGCGAGCATGATGCCGAACGATGTCAAACTAGCCAAGATCAAGAGCATCGCTACGACTAACATCGATGAGCTGAGAAACTGGTTCCGACATGCACGAGGGTATCTACGGTATCACAGCGTTAACCCTGAAGAACAAAAAGGAGTGTACTAGGTATCTGGCTTTCTGGAAGGCCCACTATCGAAGTGGTGGTACCCCCAAGTTGCGCAGACTGGAGATGAAGTCGGTGGAGGATTTTCCGGAGTTTCTGAGATGGAGAAATCCTTAATTCAGGAATTCTGCGGAGGCGATTGAATTTGGACAAGGCGCGACAGAAAACCACGGTCCTGAAGTATGCGAACTACTTTCGAGAACAATTATTGGAGCTTCCTCACCGTCATGAAGAAGATAACGTACAAGATTTCCATCGCGGTCTGAGACCCTCGATTCATAAGGAGGTTGCCCTGAAAAACCCTAAGACCCTACACGAGGCGATTCAAGCGGCCGTGCGAGCGGAGGCAGCGGAGACCAAGATTGAGACAACCCAACGCTCGACAGGCCGGCTGAACGCCATCGAAGAAGACAACGACTTTTTGGAGGCAGCGGAGGAGGTCGACCGTGAGTCGGAGGAAGATTCGCATGGCGCGACCGATGAGAAGCCGCGGGAGCTGTACGAGATTCGACGCCTCACTCAAGAGGAGGTCGACATCTTTAAGAAGGACGGCAAGTGCTTCATTTGCCACAAGAAGGGACACATCGCTATCGATTGCCCATACAGAAGGAGCAAGAAGAACGAGAGAACGAGGAAACCCCGGCCGGGAAAGTGAGACATGAGTCCGCAGCTCGCGGCAAGCCGCATGACGAGGTTTCGTCTCCTACAGCTACTCAAGAAGAGACCAAGACAGAAGAAGTATGAAACCCGTTACCTCAAACGACATTGAGACCGGTCTTTAGGAGCAAGGACTTTAGCGATTGGATGATGAATAGGGAGTATTTCCTGAAGTACTCTCAGACCTACGGACCTTTCGACTTAGATGGAGCTAGCGATAATGACGGCCTTGTTTCTCAAGTGGCGGAGGATTTTTGCTGTCCGGCGCGCCCAGTTATGGAGACAGATTTACAGAAGTACCGGATAATTTTGCTAAATGCGCCATTTAATGAATTAGAAGATTTTTGGGCCACTATATTTGCCGAGTAAACTGCTCCATCCCCACCTGAGAGCGGTTATAGTGGTTCCAAAATGGAGGGCAAAACCATGGTTCAAGCTGCTGCGAAATTTCCGACTTGTCGACGAGCTAGCGGCGACAGAACATGTGTGTATCTGCCCTACGAATGATGGAATAGAAGGCAGAAGGCAAGATGTTGGACCGACAAGATGGACGACGCAAGTTTACGTCAACGACACCGATCGAGTACGATTTCTGCCTCAGAACCTACAGAACCCCCCGAAGACCTACTGCACTCACTCGACGACTCTTGTTACCGATGGCCGACGAGTGTTACTAGCGAAAGAGGATATTGGTATGGTCTAGTTCCCTGGTGGCAAACAAGAGATTGAAGACGCGACCCCGGAATGCACATCAGTGCGAGCTCTTACGGAGAAAACTAGATTTAAGGTGAGCGAAATAAATTTATTCCTTTTAGGAACGGAGTCTTCCGGACAGAATAAGCGCTGCGTGTATATCGCTCGCGTTCGACCCGGATCGATACCGAACGCTACGTCAACTTCTCGGGCTGTATGGGCTTCCTGGAAGGAATTGATTTCGGCACGGCGTACGGGTTATCTAGTTCGTGGAGATCATCAGTTCTCTCTTCATTACGAGACTTTTGGAAACCCGATCGACGGGTGGAAGAACAAGAACGTCCGACTAGAAGACAGTGTTCATGCGACGCTGCACGTATCCACAACCCAGTCTCGAACAAGTATGTTTGTGTTGAGAGGCACCTTACGCGGACATCGATGCCGTATTTTGGTTGACTCTGGCGCTTTGGAAAATTTCTGCAAGGCTGAGTGGGTACGGGAGCATCACATTCCGACGGTTTCTAGAGAGAAATACCGGATAAAATTGGCATATGGTAGTAAAACTACGACACGCTAGCGACTACGGAATGAAGTGCTTACAGTTGGGACCTTGGATATACGTTTGGACGCAATTATGACAGAACTTGATAAATTCGACATCATCCTCGGTCAACCTTGGTTACAAGCCGTCAACCCAGATATAGATTGGTCTACTAAAACGATTTGCGACCGTAAAACTGGCGAAGCTATGGTGTTTGGCGACGAGTACACCGTACCTGTGGCAGTACATCACTTGGAGGCGGATGCGATGGCAAAGCTACTTATGCAATAACCAATAGACCTCTTCGCGATTGGACTACGAGAAGTACAAGACGCGGTCGACGACATCAATACCGATCAACAACCCGAGTGGACGACTTCGTTACGAGATTCCATGCACGAGCTTACGGACATCATTAAGGAGCCTCACGGTCTACCACCAACGCGCGAGTGCAATTTCAAGATTAACTTGGAGTACGATGAACCACCTAAGGAGCGAACGTACCGTATGTCACCGGCAGAACTCCGGGAGGTTCAGGTATTGTTACAAGACTTACTCGCAAAAGGCTGGATTCGTCCGTCTAAATCTCCGTACGGTGCCCCGATTTGATTTGTACGCAAGAAGGATGGTACCATGCGTATGTGCGTAGACTATCGGAAACTCAACGACCTTACGAGGGAAGACCGAACACCGTTACCCCGGATTGATGAATTACTCGACTCGCTATATGGGGCTCATTATTTCAGTACGATGGGCATGTATAAAAGCTATCACCAAGTTCGAGTTAAAGAGCGCGACATACATAAGACAGCATTCCGAACTCATCACGGATTGTTCGAGTACTACGTTCTACCCTTTGGACTCGGTTACGCCCCAACTGGATTCCAAGCGATGATGAATCGAGTTTTGGCCCCGTATCTTGGCAAGTTTTGCGTGGTATATCTAGACTACGTGCTGATCTACAGCAAGACGGCCGACGAACACCTCGAGCATATTCGACTCGTGTTACGAGAGTTGCAGCGACACCAGTTGCATATCAAACTCTCTAACTAAGTGTCACTTCGGACGATCGAGCATCAACTTCTTGGGACATGTAGTGGAAGCTGGACAGATCCGAATGGACCCCGACAAGGTGGAGGCAGTACGTAATTGGCCCCGGCCGAAATCTGTGACAGAAGTACGTGGATTTCTGGGACTTGCTGGATATTACTGGAGGTTTATCAACCAATTCTGTCGAAGGGTTACACGGAAATGCCATCACCGGGAATCGAACCCGGCACCTCCGTGTTCGGAGCCGTACGCCGTAACCAAGTACCGCGCCGAAAAGTCGGTACCCATTGGGGATATATCTCGTTTATATACCCCCGTACTGCCCGAGCAACGGGCTCCCGCAGTACATCCACTATTGGCAAGATAGTAGGGCCAAGACTCCCCCGGAGTACAACGTACGGATGTGTCCATTATCGTGCCCACCATGGGGATCTTACAACACTCCCCCTAATGGACACCATCCCATCAACTCCGGTCAAACCCTACAAACCCGCGTCAAACGCGGAGGGCCCATAACCTGTGTAAGGATTACACGGAAATGCCATCACCGGGGATCGAACCCGGCACCTCCGTGTCCGGAGCCGTACGCCGTAACCAAGTACCGCGCCTAAAATTCGGTACCCATTGGGGATATATCTCACATATATACCCCCGTCCTGCCCGAGCAACGGGCTCCCGCAGTACATCCACTATTGGCGAGATAGTAGGGCCAAGAAACCCTAGCAACCCCATTAACGGATCTGACCAAGAAGACACCGGAATTTCGCTGAACCCCTCAAGCCGAGTCAGCATTCGAGCAAATTAAAAGCGCGATGGTACGTGCACCAGTCATGGTAATTCCTGACACTTCTCCTAATGCAGGGTACACTATGTACACGGATGCTTATGGATTTGTAGTAGGAGATGTGTTGTTACAAGACCAAGGTATTGGATAACAGCATGTTGCGTACCATGCTCGAAAGATGAACAAGCATGAGGTACACTACCATGTCCACGAACAAGAGCTACTGGCAGTTTGCGACGCTCTAGTGAAATCCCGTTGCTACTTAGATGGCGCGGCGGGACTTACGGTAATTACGGACCACGACACGTTGCGACACTTCTTTCGGCAGCGCGATTTGTCTACTCGAAGACCAGGCTCCGACTCGCAATAATCCTGCCCGTGGATGGGTTGAAGACTAGCCAGGCTGGAGAGTCAGGAGAGCATCCCACGTAAATCCCCTTCCATGCCTTGTCATCAAGTTTCTTGCGCAGAGCTGAGTCCACATGAGTGTAGGCCGAGCATCCGAAAATGCGAACGTAGCTGAGGTCCGCTGTCTGGTTGGTGGCAAGGGTTAATGGTATTCCATCCACTCTAGAACGATAGGTCCGATTATGTAAAAACACAGCGTGAATAAATGCCATCTGCCAGAAAGAATGAGGTAGTCCCGCTGTCACGAGTAGGCATCTTGTCATCTCGGCTAAAGTACGCCACGGGCGCTCTGCGAGAGCGTTCTGATGGGGACTGTAGGGTGCTGAAAACCGCAGACGAATGCCATGGTATGAGCACAATTTAGAAAAGACAGCTGACCGGAAAGTAGCACCGTTGTCTGCTCGAATTTCCACAACTGAATAACCCCAAGCTGCGATTGCCTTCAGAAACTATTCGGTAGCAAGAGGTATCTCCGTAGTGGATCGGATGGGGCGACCAAGGGCAAAGGATGTGTTCCGGCAGAAAGCTCCGAAGAACTGATTGTTGCCTTGCAGGGAAGGCTCGACAGGGCCCCACGAGTCCATGTTAATGGTGTGGAATGATGGGTGATCTCTTGATCCGGGTAATTTGCTGATATTGGCGAGCTTGGACTTGGACATGGCGCACGGACCGCAAAAGTCAGCCTTGGTCATGGATACCGGGATGCCGTCAACGAGGGAAACAGTGCGTCGAAGACCTTCAGCGTGAATGTGGCCTAGTCGGCGGTGCCAGAGCTGAGCAGTAGCCCTTGATGAAGCCGATGCCAGCATGATGGTTGGTGGAGACAAGCAAAGGGGAGCAGGGACAATGGGTTCCACCATTAGGCCGTACAGCCCCCACTCAGGTAGACGCATGATGGGAATACAGGCTCCAGAGGGCAAGGTCATCGTGCACTGTTGCGCGTAGTTAAAGCTGGCACATGCGTCCTGGGCTCGCCCTTGGCTGAAGAGGCGGGAAATTCCACGGGGAGCAAACTGAACAAAATCCGGTGCATGGAGAACGTTGGAAAGAGTGGTGGAAACGCGCTCTCCAGTCGTAGTGGTGTGTACTTCTTTGGTAGTGCCGATGCCATATACAGTAGCAGGCACACCTCGCAGCTTATATCTTGAGTCAATGGGAAGTGCCTCGTAGTCGTGGAACTCGTGACGGTTGGCGTTAATAAATTGAAAGGCTCCCCCATCCACTATCTGGAGTTGGTCTCGGGATGGAGCGTCCGTCTGGGCAAAGTAAGCTGCTCCTGATGGTCTGGCCCCCGGGGAAGTGTGTTGAGCCGCTGACATAATCCATATGGCAACGTTGAGATCCAGGCATATGCTGATGTGAGGAAAGACGGTGGCGTCTAGCTCCTTAGCATCCAGAGACGAGAGATTGATATCGTGTAGGTTGAAGCCCTTGGCAGCAGCGCGCACAATAATGGGTGGTTCGACATATTGGTTGTGCTCGTCCAGTAGCATGCCAGAGCCTGGTGTGCCGTTTGGATGTAGACAGTAGTTGCGGCTGCCCCGGTGGCCCGAGAAGGTGGGAAAAATATGCTGCTCCGGGGAAGCACGTAGTTGACGGGGTGAGAACCCGACAGCAGTGAGAAGGCTTGATACGTTGTCTCCATGGCGGCGGTTGCAAAGGTAGTGGTCGAGTATTTCCCAATGCTGGCCCATGTTTGTCCATAGTGATATGCTTTGATGAACTGCCGAGCCAAGAGAGGTAGCTTCGAGGCGTAGCGGTGCTCCCAGCGCCGCGACAACATTGGGGAGATCCAGCGAGCTAGTCATGCTGCTCACTATGTAGGTGAGAGTGGACTGCTGCGAGTCATACAAAAACCTGATGTTGTAGAGGATGTCTTGGAGCGGCGAAGAACTGATTGAAGAGGTATCGTCTCGGGCTCTTGAGGTAGACAGGAAGCTGCATGGTCCGGCATCTAGAAAATCAACACTAGGAAGTGCGTCCCAATGCTGAGAGCGTATTAGAGAGAGGCTGTGAGGCAGTCTCGAATCCCATCCAATAGACGCTGAAGGAGGAAACTTGTCCGGAAACTGATCATGGAGACGGTTGAGACGGTGCTATAAAATGATTTTGGCGGTCTCGGTGCTTTCGCAGGCTGAAAATAAAGCGATGCTGCCTCCAGTGCGCAGGTGGCCTTCACGAATGGGGACCATCCCGTTGATGTAGAGGCTCACCCAGTGTTTTATGTGGGATGCACATCTGTTTACCGGCAGGCTTAAGAGACAAGGTAAATCAGGTGAGTGCTCACCAAAAATGAGAGCGATTCCCTTGGAAGGTAGTAGGCTCGGTTTGTCGTCATCAAATAGCTTCACGCCTGTGGAAGGGGTGGGAGCTGTACTCGCGGCGATCTCTGGTACGCAGGAAGGGGCTCCACAGTTGGGGTCGGAGACGCCTTTCAAGAATAATGTTTGGTTCGTTCGGATCTGCGGGTGAGGCGGACCAGTCATCATGAAACAGAAGTCACCGAAAGCATGAGTAGTAGGCTGAGCTGAAGCTGAAAGAAGTACATTAGGGCGCGCTGCAGGGGGCTCGGAGCTTGAGATGTGAGGTCTCGGGCCTGCTTGGTAGGGGCGCTCGTAAGTAGTGGCCGGACGTGAGATAGGCGCCCTGTCTTGAAGTGGTTTTCCGTCGCGGGATGATGTCTGCCAGCACCGCTCATGGGAGTGTCCCGGGCGTCCACAGCGGGTGCATTGAGCACGGGGTGTGTGGCGTGGCGGTGCAGGAGTGCGTTCCTCCGGTGCACTAGCAATGTACACTACTGAAGGCTGCTCCGGCGGCATGGTATGAGTACGTTGAGCGGCGCGATCGGATAGGAGGATTTCCTTAACGTCCGACCACGAATCCTCTGGATGAAAACGCCTGCGGCGCATAACCAGGTCTCTCAGCTCCTTGTATGTGGTCTCGCAGATACAGGGAATAAGGTATGCCTCCATAAATGTTTTCTCACTGCAGTCGAGTCCAAGGCGTAACATGTCTCGTCTCGCGAAGTCTTTCTCCTGAACATAGGCGATCATGCTTTGCGAAGGTGGCTGGTCTTTGTTGAGGCAGTCGGTGGCGCGTCGCAGTGCGTGGACCTCCTCCAATTTGATCCACGATACTAACCCATTCCAGGCGTCAGTCCCGTGAGTGAGGCTGTCGTGCGCTCTAGAGCCTCGTGCAGGCATAGGAAGCTCTTGCTTTACCACGGAATTTGCGATGGCACATGGGCGAGTCGCCACAGAGAGGCTCTGGTAGAGGTTGCGTTGCTGTTCAGCGGAGCCGTGAGCTGTAAGGGCCTCCCCGAATCTGTGGGTAAAGGCAAAATCCGAAAATTCTTGTTCCCACGCTATCATGTCAGACCATTCTGGGTTTTTAGGTAAAGGTGGTGCCTTCTCCGGATCTAAGGCACGATGAAGAAGTTGTGGTTGGAGCGACATGCGCTCCTTTAACGCAGCAATTATTGAAGCAGAATCTTCCTCAGGCATAGTCGATTGAGATGAAGCCATGATGTTATAGTTGGTCGAATCGGAAATTAGAGTCTCGTCGGTGATGATTTCACTACGATAAGGATGAGATCTAGAGCTTGGAAGGAGATGATGTGGCTGCGGAAATGCCGAGTGTTCTTAGCAGACTGATGTGCCAAAAGATAGTATTGTACGTATTGGGAGAAGAGGGTCTGAATCGCTATGGTGGAGTTGAGCGCTTTAGCTGACTGACGAGCTAGAGGAGAAAATATTGAGAGTGTATCTAGAAAATATGAAGTCACACAATGAAAGGTGTGGATTGGCAAAAGCACAATTGATCTATTGACTGTTTACCAAAACTACTTTGTGTGAGGGCCCATAACCTATGAAAGGGTGCACATGTAAGTGAGACTGAAAGGTGAAAGTGAGAGAGAGAATGGTTACAAGTGACACCCCAAGGTGCCTATAAGTAGTCTCGTCACAATATGTGATAACATGCTGCAAGGTCAGACTCCTCGATGGTGTTGTTGCTCCAACTATAGTAGCACCGTTATGAATCGTCACTGTTGGTGTCATTGACAGATGACAGATGAGATTCATATATCGTATCTAATACTGCTGCTAGTACCCGTGTGATGTAGAAACGTACTAGTGGTGTCAGTACATATGGGTTTACTCCAACAGCGAGGACACTTGGGAGCCCATGCGAGGAGTCAACCACTTAAGCATCTTTTCCGAATTTCTTCGAACGGATGTTTATCGAGAATTTTCTGGGACCCCTGATTTTGTCAGATTTCGCAACCGTTGGCCTGCAAGAATCCCCAAGAAGCCAAGACTCTGAGTACTGCACAGCGAGGACGCTGGTGCTTAAGGAGGGGAGAGCGTCATATCCTAGCCCATTTAGCTAAGTGCTTGTATCTGACATTATTTCCTCTAAATGGTACCCGTATCTTAGCGATATCCAGTGACTCTTTTATTGTCATCACGGCAGTACCACTGTATCGCCGTATTTTCCCGTGACAATACAAAGTTACTAGCAGTATCTCTTCTTGATAGTTCGTCTATAGATAGTTCTAATAACTTGTGCGATAAGGTTGGATAAACGGTAGAGCTAATCTCAGATAATCTGTATCACTTGTAATAGTTTGGTTTAGTTAGCAGACAGCACAAGCTACCGGTTCTAAGGCTGTTGCTAGAACACATGAGGCGTGGATATTTAAGATGGGGACTTACTGGCCGAGGGGAGAGACCCAGACCGGTATAGACCAGATTTACGCCACACCTAGATTGTAAGAAACCGTGTTCTTAAGACAATCTTACTAATTCTCTCTACGCTAATCCTTGCACCGTTCCCCAATATTCCGGAAGAGGGTGCTTATCGACAAGCTGGACAAAAGCGGGCCAAGAGCATCTCCTTGTCGGACACCCGTAGGAGAGTGAACCATGCCGTGCATGAGCGAAGCATCGTTGGGGTCGAAATAGTACACAGTGGAGTCCCGTAAATATATCATATCAACCAATAGGATAGTAGGATGCAAGATAGGGTTCTTGTACAACTCTGCAAGGAATCTCCGGTGGGAAATGGTGTTGAAGACGTTCTCCAAGTCCAAGCTTAGTAGTAGGCCGCAATCATGAATAGCTTGGGGGCCAAAAAGAGTGGCGTGAATGGCTCGCTCGATACTAGCATTGGTGAAAACCAATCTTTGTACATGGCCTAGGTGGTCGGCCGCAACCGGCGCTATCCGCGCAATGGCGTGACAATGAGCTAACTGTGACAGGACGCTGCCGGCAGCAAGCGGCCGAACGTTAGGAGATTCACCCCGAAGGCGAGTGGCGTCGCGGTCGACCCATGTTTGCTTGTGAAGAGCCCACCCGGTCGCACTCGCCAGAAAGCTAGCCGCAGCCTCGGGAATGTTTCCCGCCGAGTAGGCGCCCGCCGGCGGCGCAGCGGCGGCGGCCCCGGAGGGGGGTGCGCTCGCAGGCCCGTCGGCACCTACCTCTACCTCCACGCGGTGGGCGCTGGTAACCCCATAGTCGTGCCAAGCCTGGCACGGTAGGGGGCTGAACGAGGTACCGACAGCTACGATCCGCGGGATCATCAGCTGTCGGGAAGCCATGTACGGAGGGTTTTGGAAAAACATAATATCCGTACTCCGGCACAGGGATCTCCCGCTCGGCCAGTCCGATATGTCTTTTCCGCGACTAAATCCTCGCAGATACTCCCCCGACGATAGGGCGGGGGCGGCGCCTGCGAAATATTTTTTGGCGAAGAGGGGTACGGACGGATCAACGGAGGGACGAGGGTGCTGGAGCTGGCGGCGGACAGCTGGGAAGCAACGCTAGGGACGGCGCTCGCTAGCAGCCGGCAGCCCTGCGATAGCCTTAGGTCTCCCTTGGGGGCGAGGCCTGTTGCTGCGCATGACGGAGGATGGTCGCAGCCGGAGGAGCGACACCGTCTGGCGGCGGCGGTCCCTAGGATCGCCCGCCGCCGGAAAAGCCCGGTACGGGGGTTTTTTTGGAAAAATTCCCGTACCCACCATCTTTTGAGGACCGGCGACTCGATCCTTGTGTTCTTCCAACCTCTTCCCTAGTCGGTACCCGGTTATCGACAGGCTGCCTCATGCAGTGTGCCTAGGGTTATCGTAACGGCACAATGCTCGTAAAGGCGGCCCCCTAACAACGTAAACCACCGGGGGAGGGCACGGACGGCCACAGCGCGATCAGATATGTGTTGGAAACAGACGGGAAAAGGACAAGGGACAGGAGAAAATCTGGCTCGGGGGCAGGAGAGCCAGCCGGACACCGTTTGCAGCCTAGTTCTTTTATCTTCTCAGCCCCCGAAGGAGGAGAGAAGACTCGGCTAGGTGGAGAGCTGCGTCGAGAGGAGCGGCTAATACCTCGGGCGGGGTTGAGCACGGATCAAGGCGGTACCGACGACGACCTATGCGAGGGGGGCCTTTCCCCCCAAGCTCCGGCACGACCGGAGTCGCACAGGAGCCGAGGTCAGGCAGGTTCGCCTCGACCAGCTCTAGCTGAACAGCCTCGCTAAACAGCGACCCCGCAGCGGCTGGAGCAGGCCGCGTATCGTGGAGACTAGCGACATCTTTTATTTCATACTGTATCCAAAGAAAACACGTATAGATCAGAAAATAATAAATACCTAGATACGGGTATGTTTTAGACGGTATCGTTACTGCCATTAGAGAGGTTGGGATTAGTGGTTCACGGTCTACCTCACGCTTAGAAGTCCAACAGCAAGTTGAGCATAGCAAAAGGGGGGGCCCAGAGACTCAAGCCGGTTTTAATGGTATTGGAGTAAAACATTTCAATTTTTTCCCGCCGAGTAGCGGTTAACCCACTTACGCCATGCCGGAACGTTCAAGTCACGGACATGTTCCCATCGCCCGCCATCAAAGGGGGGGGTGATAAGCGAGGTGTTTTTCTCGAGACAAGGAGCATAGTCTCCTCCCATGTTTTGAGGCTGTCACGGTCATCTATATGCGTGAGGGGTGGGCGCGCCGGGGGGGGCAGCCGGGCAAGGGGTCGGGGAGATCACAGTCTGTGTGGGGAGTACCAGATTTGACGTAGCTAAACAGAATAACCAGAATAGAATAAACTTTTATAATTTTATAGATTTCTTACAAGAAAAATAGAATAGAATAAACCATGTAACCAACTTTTATAATTTTATAGATTTCATACAAGAAAAATATAATAGAATAAACCATGTAACCAACGATCAATTCTAAGATGTGCCCAATCACGTTCATCTCCATTTGTATTTAATGCAGATCTTCCGAAGGCGAAAATATTGAGTAAGAATAAAGAGTTACTTTCTTAGTAATTAAAATTAGGGAAGCTAAGAACCGTACGGATCTTTCGTTCTGCCGTGTTCTATTATTACAAATAGCATGTCAGTATAAATGTAAATTTATGACACAACTTGTTGTCATTTATTTCGAAACAATTTCTTACAAGAAAAAGCAGTGGAGGCCACCAAGCAAGAAAAAGAAAGAAAGGAAGAAAAAACCTAAGCCCGAGGAACAGGAAGGCATGCCACAGCACCAGCACTGCCCTCCTGAAAAGCGTCGCGGAGATAAGAACCCAGAGTGCCATGAAGAGCAGCAGAAAGACGTTGCATGAATTCTCGTCGCACATCCCCCAAAAAACGCCGAAACGGAAGAGAAGTAGATCGACGAACAAAATGTTGCATACGGACATAACTGTCAGAGCGCAAGGAACGAGAGTCAGCGGCCCCCATGCCAGGGAAGCGACGTACAGCCACCAAAATAGCCAAGCGATCGACCAACTCAGCCGCCATCGGCGCCAACCGCCCCCATCCTCCATGGCGAAGGGGTAGTAGTCATGGACCGACTGAACCGAAGGCGTGCCAAGCAAAGCGGAAGTGCGGAGGTCCGCATCAAGTTTGCCTTGCTGAGCTCCCAATGCAAGGCTGCCAGGGAGTGGAAGGCGAGCACCTATACGAGGAACGTTGGTGTTCGTGCGAGCACTTGTAACCGTCACATCAACAACAAGATGGCGGTGCGGAGCCATGAAGTCCATCCAAACCACATCCCCAGGACGATCACGTGAAGCTCCCGACCGAATACGGCGGACCTCCAACCGCAAGTCCCGGCCCTTAGTAGCCCCCGCTTCAAGCATGAACTCTTCAAGCACGTGGACAATGCGGTCATGGAGTTGAATGATATACCAAGAGCACGGGCACCGGGGGATATGGTCCATGAGCATAGCGGCGGTTGAGCGCTCACCCGACATAAAGATGCCCGATACCGTCGACGAAGATCCATACCCGCGAGATTCTGAAGGGGCCTCATTGCACCGAGGGCATTTTCGAACATGAGCGGCGCGCTCCGCAGTCAAGCCAAGCACCCGGTGGGCTGCCATCATATAGCAATCGGATGGCACCTTGAAACTGGACTCATGTGAATCGAAAAAGAGAGCCAAAGCCCCGCGACCCGTACCCGAAGTCACCCTCATATAGTCCGGTGGGGAAGGTCTGCAGAACGCCAAGAGGTCAAGGTAGGCCCGGGCACGAAGAATGCGCGAAATGCCCCGTTGGATGTGGCCCCTAGAATCTCCCAAGCGAGTAAGAGCATCGGGAGTCGGAAGTTGTAGGCTAGTCACTTGGGTAGCGGGTGCCACCGCATTGTTGACCGTAGATACCACCAACTCGACATCGGGCCCGGCATAATCAGAAAGGTTTTGGTTCAGTGTGTTAGTCAAAACCACAAGCTCCGATTCCGAAAACCCGCCTATAGTGGAGATAGAGTCGTACGAATTGCGCAATTGGACCGCCCACGGTAAAGTAGAAGTGGCAACATTCAATAGTTCCTGTCGGGTGAGACCGTACAAAGGACCTAGCGACTCGGACTCGTAATCAGGTTGGCGAGGGTCGCAGTGAATGAAGCATAGTGAGCAGGTTCGGCGTCGAGCTCGAGGGACGGTACATTAAGCCCCCCAAACTCCGCCGGGAGGGAGAGCTGTCGTTTAGCACAATTCAGTTGATCGAGTGTTTGCGCGTCCAAAGAAACGCCCAAGATTCGATAAACTGCCGCACGAACGGCCCTATCTGCAGTAGCAAGGTACGGTCGGCAGATATCTGGGGGGAGGGTGCGGAGCAAGAAACCATAGCGGCGTACCGCACACGTGATCATCAAGCGGAAAGCGGCGTGAGTCCCTCCGAAGTCCGACATAGCAAAGCATACAATCTTGTCCAAGAGGAGTTGATGAGCCTCAACGGTGTCTTGCAGCCAAGAGTGAACATAGTTCTCGTTATGAGACGCTGGAGGGCCGTCTGCCATCGAGAAATCCATCGCCAAAGGGGCTCCAAGGTTACTAGTACCCGTAACAACGGGGACCATCGCCCGTATCACCTCGACAAGTTCAAGGGCCGTATCCGGAGGTACCATGCACGAAGATTTGATTGGTTGAACATTCGAGCAAACTTTCCCCATTTCCTCCGTAGCCACCGTAATCACAGTCGGGACGAAAGGCGTTTTGATCAAATACTTGCCATCATCAGAAAAGGCTTGGATCGCCGCTGAATCATTGCACCGTTCTCCAATATTCCGGAGGGGGGTGCTTATCGCCAGGTTGAACAAAAGCGGGCCAAGAGGATCTCCTTGACGGACACCCGTACGAGATTGAACCGTGCCGTGTAGGAGCGAAGCATCGTTGGGGTCGAAGTAATACACCGTGGAGTCCCGTGAATATATCATCTCAACCAACGGGATAATGGGATGCAAGTCAGGGTTCTTGTACAGCTCCGCAAGGAAACTCCGGCGGGAGATGGTGTTGAAGGCGTTTTCCAGGTCCAAGCTTAGAAGGCTGCAATCAGGAATAGCTTGTAGGCCAATGCGAGTGGTATGAATGGCTCGCTCGATACCCGCTTTGGTGAAAACCGATCGTTGTACATGGCCCATGTGGTCGGCCGCGACAGTCGCTATCCGCGCTATGGCGTGACAATGAGCTAACCGCGACAAAACGCTGCCAGCAGCCAACGGCCGGACTTTAGGAGCCTCACCTCGAAGGCGAGTGGCGTCGCGGTCAACCCCAGTTTGCTTGTGAAGAGCCCACCCGGTCGCACTCGCCAGAAAGTCCGCCGCAGCCTCGGGAATGTTTCCCGCCGAGTAGCGGTTAACCCACTTACGCCATGCCGGAACATTCAAGTCACGGACATGTTCCCATCGCCAGCCATCAACGTGGGGGGCTGACAAGCGAGGTGCTTTTCTTAAGACAAGGAGCATAGACTCCTCCCATATTTTGAGGCTGTCACTGTCATCTAAATACGTGAGGGGTGGGCGCGCCGGTGGGGGCAGAGAGCTGACACGCTGTTGATCTAATTTCTTATAGGTACTGCCAATGTGTGTATATGTAGGGGGGGGGCGTGTGTGTGTGTGTGTGTGTGTGTGTGTGTGTGTGTGTGTGTGTGTGTGTGATGTCACCGGTTGCTGCTGTTAGATGATGGTGATGTATAGTTGTTGTTAACGTGTGTGTGTGTGTGTGTGTGTGTGTGTGTGTTGTGTATGTGTGTGTGTTGGTATGTGTGTGTGTGTGTGATGTCACCGGTTGCTATTGTCAGTCTATGGTGATATATAGTTGTGGTTAACATGTGTTTGTGCGCGTGTGTTTGGGTGTGTGTGTTTGGGTGTGAATGTGCTGTGTGTGTGCGTGTGTCTGAGGTTGCTAGTCCTCAAGCTTTTGCTGCTGCTGCTTTATCTGCTGCTGAAATTTGATGCCGTTGTTGCTGCTGCCGTTGTTGATGTGGTGGCGACTGGTGGTAGTGGGAGTAATGGTAGCTGCTAGTGATATTTGTAGTAGTGTTTCTACCTTAAGTATATGGTTATTGTGTCTTGCGCTGTCGGGCTTCCGCCTTGAAAACACTTGCTTCCAGATTGTGCACATGGATGTTGTCATCAACTTTCGAGATAGTGGTCGACTTCAAATTCCGAGACGTGAGAATGGTTACAACTGCTGGGGTAGCGGATTTAGTTACGCTAGGTATGTAAGACAAAACTCGGCAAAATAGCACATCATGATCCGCGGCCCCGCGCCTTCGCACTGCGCCCCTCCGCTTACAACCGACGCTCCCGCAGCCACATCAAGCTCCCGCGCTCCCGTGCTCTCTCTTCCTCACTGCCTTTTAGACTTAAAGCCTTCCATATTAATGTTTGGTATGATACGTCGTCCAATGATACGTCGTCCACCTTCGCAAGATACTCCTCGACCGCCCAAGCTTGTCGATCGAGTGTTTGCGACTCCACCTACCGCTCCGTTGCAGCTAAGCAAGCGTCGAACACTGCCAGTCACTCCCCGACCTTCCACTGCGGGACAGTATATTTCCCCGCGTGGTTGGTTTTCGGAGGCTTGGAGGCCTTGGCGGGCGGAAGCTTCTTGCCGGCCTTCGTCTTGACGGCAGACTGTTGGACGCCGCTTGTGTCGCCGCCTTGGGGGAGGTCTCCGCCAACGTCTTCGTCCTCACCCCCATCCGACGCTCCACCGGACACCAACATCAGCACGCACGACTGCGGCTCCTCCTGGTTGGCCGCCGGGGCTAGGGTCCGCAGCCCCTCCCTCTGCAGCGCGGGAGAGGTGGAAGCCAAGAGTGATGGCCCGCCGTGGTGTTTATTTGGCGGGGCCAGCGGCGAGGGCGATGGTGTGCACGAAATGTGCCCGCATTTTTCTTGGCGCGGATTCCGGGGCCGAACTCATGTTTGCGGAGGCCACTTGAGTTCGGGCCTCAAACTCAAGTGCCGACCTCGAAAAATCGGCGACATGAGTTCAAAACGTCATTCTGAAATCAACTCAAGCTATTTACGACATCCGATTAGCGCACTTTACTTGTGTTCGGTACAGTTTTATCGCGGACGAACTTAAGTCAAGTAATATCTGACAAGGGCCTTACTGTCATTTATTCCAGAAATGCATGTCGGAAAAGTCGGGTTTTTGAGATTTTCAACAACTAAAACTTGCATTTACCCTAGGGCACGTTTTGCCAAATATGTCAGATTGCTTACAATTTGGCCAAAAGACACCCACAGGCGGGGCATGGGGGACGATTAGCATCAATCTGACCATAATTGGAAATTGGAAATTAAACACAGCCTGTGCCGGCAAACTGTACCGACTGCCGTCTCTCGGACCTCTCTACCAAGCCATACATGACTTATAAGCGAGTTTAGCCCGGGTCTCTTCGACCAGGTACACCTATCGACACACCTATCTGCAATGTGTGTCGATGTACCTCGGGAGTTAAAAAACTGACCATAATGTTTATTTCTGTACACAGATTTCAGAGGGCAGTGCTGACGCTGGATGTGGCATGCCTTCCTGTTCCTCGGGCTTTGGTTTTTTGTTCCTCTTTTCTTCTTTTTGCTTACCTTGGTGGCCTCCACTGCTTTTTCTTGTAATAATTTGATAAATCGTATACATATTTCAGTACTACCTCCCATCACGAATATATATACACTGCTCCTCCACAAAGGTCCGGACATGCATTGTGTTAAACATAAGCTAGTCAAGAACACGCTCCCCTCTCACCACGTCAAGCACGACGATGCACGACTACCTTCCAATTGTAGGAGAGCCGAGAAGCAAGTAGTAAGCCGTCATCCGGGGTGGTTAGACCTCAGCTTAAAGCCGGTGTTGTCGGTGGAGTTTGTCGAATTAAGCCAATAAGTTCCCAGGATATTGTCTGAACTACACACGTCGTTTTGAGCGCCACGCTTGGGTGTGACGAGTACAGTCATGCAACAGTACATTGCAGTACATTAGACAAGTATTCGTTACTAATTCTAACTTGTGCTTATCCATCGGAAGGATGTACAACGTGGGTACGTCGCTACTGCAACTTAGCAAGGGTTCTAATGCGTAATGTACTACCAGTACCTCCCGGTACGTATAGGTACGCACAGTTAATCTAACTAGCCACATGACGCACCAAGCGAGGTTTCCTATGCAGAATATGATTCCCCACGCGAAATGGGCCGCGTCGCTATACTGTTGACGACGATTGGAAAGCCCTAACGCCTGACACGTAAGCGAGTGTGAGAAGGCGTAAGCTATCTAGGCGGAAAGCTATTTAAGCCTAGTGTAGTAGAGGGAGGTGATAGAAGGATTTAACAATTCCCTTTGTTCAATCACAATAAACTACTAAAGTACAAGCAGTGAGACATCTTCTCATCTTTTCCCATTTGCACCACTACTCACCAATTAAGCAGCGAGTGAACCGAGCAGAACAGATTTGTGCTAGCAGTTAGCTTTGGAAGGCTAACCGCCACACTGGTTTCTTAGCGCTTTGGTCGACGCAAGTTTTACGTTGTCGTTTGATTCGCTAGACGTTGGTTGATTAATTCGGAATGGCGTCTGTTGGACCTAGTCGTTACGTGGTGGTCGTACTTCATGTTGGAGAGACTTAGCTTTCCGACATTGAGCTTTTGTTACAACGTGAGCCTCGTTCTGGTAAAACATGGTTCCCAGCTGGTTCGGTATCGGCTAACGAAGAGCATGTCGATGTTGCATATCTTGAGTTCCATAAGAAAGTTGGCCTTATCTTGACTCCGGATTACTTAACGCTACTGAGTGACGCACCAGTTCGTGTCGCTTTACCTGTCGGACAACATCGTGCTTACGTTTACACGGCTTCCGTTCCAGTTCCCTATGTGACGACTCATTTTCGCACACCTGCTCAGCTCGAGCAGGATGTTACAGCCTAGTCGACTCTTAATCCGGATGGTTCTTACGTCGTACCGGAAACAATTGATATTGGGGGATCTGACTGTTACGCCCGCTAAGACAGGGTTACTTCCGGCCCTAAAGCAAAAAAACGAGTTATTTCATTTTGGTTACGTGACTCAGTGGGAGATTTTTCGTCGTGCAGTGTATACGTCCCAAGCACTTTTCTATGACGATCCGTCAGTCCCGAGGCTGTTTTTTATGTACCCCCGGTTTTCGTCGGTCGACTCTTGTCATGTTTGGCTACTCATTCGAGGTTGCATCAATCATTTGAGTGGACAGACGCCGACTGATTTACACATGAGAGCCCCAATGCCTACTACTAATTTTGCTAGTCTATCTGTTACCCTTACTGAGACTCAACGCAAAGCATCATTTAATTCGCCACCTCAGTCCGGTCGTTTTCCCCGTGAACTGGAAGATTGGCTTGAGACGCAGCCGCAACGCTTCCTCTTGCTAGGCATTACGGCTAACTCTAACGACTCAGTGATATGGGTTACTTCACAGTTTTCTGGACCCTTGAACGGCTAGTGGTTAAACCGTAAACAACAGGCAGCTATCTCACGTACGTTTGACTTGCTTGTCGCGGAGATGCGGAAGACATCTCTGCTCCCTACTGTACAAGACGATGCTATTATATCTCTGCTAAGCCTTACGCATGGAAGTATGAGTTACGCTGTCTACACCCAGCAATTCAACGACTTTTTACGGAGGTCTCGTCAGCAGCTGACAACTGACGTCCATTGTGTTCGTTTCATCAATAGCCTGGCAAATTTCGAGTTAAAAACCCACGCCAAGTCGCATCGATCACAGAAGGGTTACAATATCAAGCTCGTGGAGCTGCGAACTTCTTCAACGACGTCGTTACTGATTCGCCGCATCTAGGAGATTTGAAATCAACAGCTGGGCCATCTACGGCACCTGGAGGCGGAAAACCTACCAGAAAGCGCAACCATGAGGGCCCTTTAGTTGGAGCCTCTAAGATTTGGAAGCGTAACGGTGATGGTCGTGGCCGTGGACGTGGAGGAGGTCAAGGTGGTCGTGGCCGACCTTCGCAAAACACTCGCCGAATTGGTTTCAACGCTATCGCTAATGCGTTGACTTCTGAGGAGCGTAAACGGCATATCGAGGAGGGACATTGTTTTAAATGCCACAAGAAGGGACACCGGCTTTTTCAGTGCCCGGACATGAAGGGAAAAGCTGCTATGGAAGCACCAGCTAAAAAGCAATGACGGTGGCAAGGCTGTTCTATTGACGAACTGGAGCAGCCGGCTACATCTACTAGTCGTCTTGAGACAATGTTAGCGTATGAGGTCGTCGAAACCCGTTCGACATCTCCATCGACTACATTCGCGACACTTGAAACTGCTACAGCATGTCGTCATCGTCAAAACAAGCAGAGACAAAGTCGTAAACCGGTAACAAGACCTGCGATTGATTGGAAACTGATTGACTCTGTTTTCGAACCTATGCACGCACGCTTTGACTTTACCTTGGAGGGATGCGTTGATGATGAAGGTCTAAACTCGCACGGTAACATACCTCATTATTCGCCGAGTGACTCGATTCTTGAGAGGGATTTGTCAGGAGAATGGATGTTCATTTGTCCACCCTACGAGTTGGCTGAACAGATTGGACAGCATTTTGAGAGTTGTCGTCGAACAACTCCAACATCTACGGTGGCTGTCTTTGTTCTACCTAAATGGGCGAAGTTCACTCATCTCACTAAGCATGGGAAACTCTACCAAGAATTCCCAGCACGGACACAACTTTTTACTCGCTAGTCACTGGAGAATCAAGCTCAGCAGAAGGTGGTTGCTCCAGCTCCTTGGCATGTACAACTGTGGTTAGTCGACGCTGATTCTGCCTTTTTACGATCAGACCTCGCCTAAAGTACCTGACCAACTTATCTCGGTACATGTGCCTCTTGTCGACACGGAAGAGTTCATCGCTACGCTACAACAATTTTCCCCGCCAGCTACAACACTACTGATTGACCTCACGGAAGCTCGACCGTTAATTCGTACCGAGCTGACTGTGAAAACTTCTGATGGTGGACACCAAATTTCTGGCTTCGTGGATTGCGCTGCGACTCTTGACTTTGTGTCTAAGGACTTCGTACGACGCTTGGCCTTACAGACTGGTAAGTCTCTGAACAAGACTTATGTTCGACTTGCCAACGGACAACGTGTGACTTCCTCGACGGTCTGTGATGTTACTTTTGGGCTGGCTCGTCACGAAATTCCACGGACTTTTTACGTCTCACGTGACTTACGGGCTGCTGATTTGATTCTGGGTTTACCATGGCTTGACGACGAGCATGCCTCTCTGCAGTTTGGTACTACCATGGTTTTTACTCCTATGGATGGCACATCAGTGGAAACTCAGCTGGAGGAACGACGTCCTGACTGTCTACTTATGTCATCTACCAAAGTTCAGAAACTCATGCGCAAGACGCGCCGCAGCAGGGGACGTAATGCCGAATTCTACGTAATTGAACTTACGCCAACTGCAGACCAACCGACAGAATTTCACACCGGAGAGGAGCTTACCGCAAACCAACGTGAAAACTTCCGGTCGTTACTCTACGATGACTTCCCGGAGTTACTGCGGCCCGTGGATTCTCCACATTTAAGCCGACAGTGGGATCATCCTATTGAGACTATTGGCCCGATGAAACGTCAGCGACTTAACAAATTGTCACATGCAGAGCGCGCTGAGCTGAATCGACAGCTCAAAGACGCCGTGGACGCTGGTCTCAGCCGTCCTAGCTATAGTGAGTTCGGCTCGCCAATTCTGTTTTGTGCGCAAAGCTAATGGCTCGCTTCGTCTGTGCATTGACTAGCGTGGACTTAATAAAGTTACGCGTAAAGATGCTTACCCGCTTCCGCGTGTGGACGACACGCTTGATGAGCTAAAAGACGCAACCTTTTACACCCACCTCGACCTCGCTTGTGGCTTCTTGCAAGTTCGAGTGCGTGATCAGGACATCCACAAGACTGTATTTCAGACACCGTGTCGAAGGGTTACACGGAAGTGCCATCACCGGGAATCGAACCCGCACCTCCGTGTCCGGAGTTAAACGCAGTAACCAAGTACCGCGCCGAAAAGTCGGTACCCAATGGAGATATATGAGATATATATACCCCCGTACTACCCGAGCAACGGGCTCCCGCAGTACATCCACTATTGGCGAGATAGTAGGGCCAAGACTCCCCTGGAGTACAACATACGGATGTGTCCATTATCGTGCCCATCATGGGGATCTCACAACACTCCCCCTAATGGACACCATCCGATCAACTCCGGTCATACCCTACAAACCCGCGTCATACGCGGAGGGCCCATAACCTGTCAAAGTTGAGGGGGCAATAAGGAATGCTTACACTCGGTGAGCGACACTGCATGTCATCTCACCCTCAGCAAGTGCCTAGCACTTGCCTATCACAGGACACGCACTCACCTTGTGGTGAGCACACGCCAACATATATTCTGAGCCTTTAGATGATATCTAACGCTCAGCAACTTGCCACCATCAGCAACCTAATCATCTCTATTGTTGATTGGCTTATCATCTTATTGTCCTGAGTCACAGCCGTACTATCACGATGCTACTTGACCAACATTGCTGTGTAGCAACTTGATTACCACACAAAACCATGTCTCGCGACACTCCCCCTTGCTACGCAGGTAATCCCATGATGGCATTGCACAACTTGCCATGCCTTGCGCTCACTAATGGCTTAGTAAGCACATCAGCAAGCATGTTCTCCGTCCCACAATATTGCACCTCGATGTCTCCGCTCTCCACCTTCTCCCGACAGAAGTGGTACCTCACGTCCATGTGCTTGCTGCGTCCGGTCGTCATGCTATTTTTGCTGAGTGCAATACAACTCTAATTGTCCTCGTGAATTGTGATGGGAGACCCGGAGTCTTGGTGAAACTCGTGGAGTAGTTACTTAAAAAACATCGGCTCCTGAGTGGCCGCAGTCAGCGCCATATACTCTGCCTCCGCTGTCGACAACGCCACAGCTTGTTGCCGCTGACTTTTCCATCTCACCGCTGCACCGTTGAGCATGAATACATACCCCGTGCGAGAGCGGCGCTCGCCAATATCACTCGCGTAGTCAGAATCTGACCATCCTACCAACTTTGATGAGGGTGCGCCACCGTATATCAACACCGACTCTGCGGTCCCCTTGAGGTAGCGGAGCACCCTCTTGGCTTGCTCCCAATGTGATTGAGAGGGGTCGGACATGTACCTACTAAGGTGGCTAACAGCCATGGTGATGTCGGGCCGTGTGCTTACGGAAGCGTACAACAAGCTGCCGATCAAGCTTTGGTACGGCACTAGACCGGGGGGCAACTTTGATGTCGACGTCTCCACACAATTGCTCAAAGCATCGACCGCCATAGGTGAGCCCACTGGCTTGCAGCTCATCATGTTGAAGCGCTCCAACATATCTAAGACGTATTGTTGTTGTCCAATCCTGATGGTGCGGCTGCCACGATCACGCTCAACTGTCATGCCAAGCAACCAAGACACTGGACCGAGGTCTTGCACGTTGAACCTTTCGCCGAAAGCCGACTTGAACCCAACGATGAAGCTACCCGCTGGTCCGACGATGATGTTGTCGTCCACGTACAACGCCAAGACATAAAGCTCACCCTCCTTGATGAAGACGTAAATGCCGGAATCCACCTTGGATTGGGTAAAGCCATACTCCTCTAGCCATGGTGTGATGGTATTATTCCAGTTCCTAGGAGCTTGCTTGAGGCCATACAATGATTTCTTCAACAAGCACAGTCGCTCCTCTCCATTGATGTCGAAGTGACGGAGTCCTATTGAACCATGCAAACACAGTTAGTGTGGAAGATAACTTACGCAAACGTAGTTACAATCACAGTCCCGCAAACGGAACAGTTACGGCGACAACCAGCCTACAGGCGTGGTGTCGGGACAACAGAAGTGTGAGAGCTATAGCCTAGCGACAGCTCTGTACCTAGTCAAACAGTTTATCGGTATGTCCGATCTAGACATGTACTAATCATATCTAGAGTAGCTTACAGTAGCTATCTGCAACTAATACGTATGCGGTATTACTTACATCACTCCCCCTGTAGATAGCTACGGGATGAAGCGTTGCATTGGGTCTTGTCCTCCAAGGATCGCACTTCGGTGTCTTGCCAGTGCAGGTCCTGGGAGGAGTTTGGTGAGCATGTCAGCCACAGAGTATTACTCGGCTTCACACGTGGATGGAGCCACACAAGTCTGTTGTTTGATCTTGTAACTGATTGGCCCGCGTCCGAGGGTGAAGAGATAGCCGGAGCAAGACTTGCGGGTGCTGCTGTCGTTGGCCCAGTCAGCGTCGGCAATGCCTATGAGTTGGAGGCTGTGGTCCAGGCCCCCCCCCAACGTCAGGCGCATGTCGATGGTGCCATGAAGGTAGCGGAGGACCTTTTGTAACGCGTGCCAATGTGCCTCCGTGGGTGAGGCTTGGGCGGAGTAAAGGATGCGCAAGACCGTGGAGACAACGGGGCGCGTGCAGACGGGGGCGTAGTGGGGGCTGCCCAAGAGACTGGGGTGGACGTCTGGGTCAAAGTCGGGGGTTGCGTGTGCCGGTCGGCCGATGACTATGGGGTCAATGGTGGGGCGACGACGGCCACGGGGGGTGTGGTCGCCACACTTGGCTTGGGAAGAATGTTGTCCATAGAAGGGAGGAGGTGGGCCACCGGGAAAGGGAGAGCGGCCGGCCATGGAAGGCGGCGGGGCGTACGGATGCGGGTGGTCACGGGAGGGGGGGACGCCGTGAGAGGGCGCCTCCGGGATGAGAGGCATGGGGTGGTGAAGGGCATATCCAACGGGGTGGTAGGGGGGGGGTGGCGGGAGTTGTTCAACCGCGAGGTCGTGACGCGAGGGGTCGCGGTGAAGGGCAAACTTAGCGGGGGGGTATTGGGGGGGTGGTGGAAGGTGTTCAACCATGAGCTCGGGACGCAAGGGCTCGCGGTGCGCATCGGGACGGCGTTGTGCGACGGCGGGGTCGCCAACAGGAGCTGCATCGGTAGCAGCAGCGAAGACCGACTGTGCGTCCGGTGGGGCGTAGCCAGGCTGGGGATGCACAAGCAGGGGGAGGGTGTGCACGTCGTGGCTGTCCCGACAGGGTTCGAGCTGAGCATCGTGGCGGCGCTGAGCGACATGGGGGTGCGGATTAGCAACCGCAGCAGGAAGAGCAGCAATGGCGGCCGTCTGCGAGTCGAGGTAAGCTTCAAGGAGCGTCATTTGCTCAAGAAGCAGCGCGATAATACCATGGGTGGGATCGAGATCGCTCTGCTGAGAGCCTGGGTCAGGGGAATCAGGGGGTGAAACAGGTGGGGAGTCTGCAGAGCGAGTTTTCGGCGCCATTTCGACAGAGGACGAAAAAGAAAGAGCTGAATAAAATACAGGCAGCGGTAAAAACCGCTAGCCGGACTAGTGCCTAACAGTGGTTTCAGAGACACGGCCTGATGCCCGCCGATCCCTCGGCATGTAGCCCCGGGGTGTCTCAAAGCACCTTGCTCTATACTCCACCCTGTGTGGGGCACAAGTCGAGGCCAAGGCCAGGACAAGTGGAGCGCTGCGCTGGCGGCTGAGTCGCTATGATAATATAAAAATAAAAAAGGTAAGCTACGGCTGGCGTGCAACCTTTGGATGCGTATTCACCCGATAGTGCGCCCCCCCGTTCTCAAGCTTGGACCTTTGTGCACCCTATCCACACACGACGAGTGCGTCGGTGTGGGTGGCTGGCTATCGCCGTCGAGTTGCTGACTTAAGAGGGGTGGTGGCGGGTTTTAAATCGCAGTTTGTACTGGCGATACCGCCGACTACAAGTTGAAAGTACTAGTTGTCGATAGAAACTTGCCTTATGCGGGAGAACTGTCGATCGCAACTCGCCGAACCAGGTCAGGGACTGGATCCGCCATTTTTTTGTTGGGTTCGGATCCATGAGTACTTGATTTTTTAGGATCCGGAACTAGTGAGTACCTCTAAAAAAGGGATCCGGATCCCGCGATTACCTGTGATTCTAGGGTTCGGACCCCGCGATTACCTGTGATTCTAGGGTTCGGATCTAGCGATTACCTGTGATTCTAGAGTTCGGATCCACCGAGTACCTGTGTTTTCGGTTCCGGAACCGAGTACATGAGTACTTCTAAATTTTTGGTTCCGTTGGATTCGTTGGGTTCGCGATTCCAACAAGTATTCGAAGTATTCATGCAAATTGATACAAATTGCGCATTTTGGGGGAAATTTGTACTGCAAATTCAATTTTTACATCTCTACTAGTTCTATGCGCCTCCTCATGCTTGGATCCCATACAGTATATTTTGACTGAACACCCTATCTGAATTCCCAACAAGCTCCTCTTCTGTACGTTAGATAGCCGTCGATGACAAGCTCTTCCCTGATCTAGACGGTCTACTACTTCCCGCTTGCCCCGCCATTGTTGCTAAATATGATAGGAGTTGGATGTGGACGGGCAGATTATGGTGGATTTCAAGCGCGTACGCACCGTTTAACTGGCCCTTGGGTGGGCTACAATCGATTCAAGGCTGCGGAATGACAACAATCAGGGCTATTGAACCAATCCTATACATACACCTCATCAGATTTGCATTGCCAAAAACATCCCAAATAACAGCGTGTCACTTCGGGCCACCACAAAATCGTGAGATACTCGGAATCGTGAGAACTGATTGGGTATCGCGATTCCACATCGTTTTGCGAGGATGAGATACTCGCGATTACAGCGGATCCATTAAAATACGATGAATACCGGATCCAACGATTACTTACAATAACTGGTACCGGATCCTACGATTACTTACAATAACTGGTACCGGATCCAACGATTACCTCTGATTCTAGGGTTCGGATCCCGCGATTACCTACCGAACCTAGGGTTCGGATCCAGCGATTACCTGCGATTCTAGGGTCCGGATCCCGCGATTACCTGTGACTCTAGGGTCCGGACCCACGAGACCGAGTCCGAACCCGAGTACTCTCGGGGATTCGCGGAGCCGTTGGATCCGGATCCAGTCCCTGAACCAGGTTGTCGCGCGTGAGTGACGTGAGGCGGGGGGCCATAACCTATTGAACCATGCAAACACAGTTAGTGTGGAAGATAACTTACGCAAACGTAGTTACAATCACAATCCCGCAAACGGAACAGTTACGGCGACAACAAGCCTACATGCGTGGTGTCGGGACAACAGAAGTGTGAGAGCTGTAGCCTAGCGACAGCTTTGTACCTAGTCAAACAGTTTATCGGTATGTCCGATCTAGACATGTACTAATCATATCTAGAGTACCTTACAATAGCTATCTGCAACTAATACGTATGCGGTATTACTTATAACAAATCCTTCCGGCTGCCTCATGTAGATTTCCTCCTCAATATCGGCCTCGAAAAATGCCGTCACCACATCAAGCTGCTCCACCTCCCAATCATGATAAGCATCAAGCGCGAGCAACGTTCGAATAGAAATCACCCTCACTGTGGGAGCGAAGGTCTCGTGGTAGTCCACACCCTTCTCCTGAGTAAACCCGCGAGCCACAAGTCTTGCTTTGTACCTTGTTATCTGTCCATTGGCATCGCGCTTCAGCTTGAACACCCACTTGGAGTCTACGAGTTTGCGACCGGCAGGACAAGGGACCAATGTCCAGGTTTTCCGAGATACAAGTGAGTCGTATTCGCTCTTGATAGCTGCCTCCCACTCCCCCGATTGGGGACTCCTCAACGCTTGCTTGTATGACACCGGCTCTTGAACAGTCGGGCTGTTGGATGACTTAATAGCCGCGGTACTTCCCGTAGTCCATCCATCTCCCGAAGCGCCCGCTGAACGGAGATTATACCGTGGACTGGGTACGCATTGCTGTGGTGCGGCAGTGAATCGAAGATTATACCTTGGACGTGGAGTCTCCCCCGAATGCATGTCCCGTTCATCTTCCGTCGACCCGGAATGCTGCCGCGACTCCCGTAGCTGCGACTCCCCCGAAGGTGTATCCCGTTCTTCGCTACACATGGTGCGCGGGATGCTGTCCTCTTCATCATCAATGCGTTGCTCCGCATTGCTCTCCCCCATGGAGAGGTCTGCAGCCTCATCGAACACCACGTTACGACTGCTCACCACCCGACGAGTAGCAGGATTGTACACCAACCACGCAGGTGATTCGGAAGCATAGCCCACAAAGACACCCTTCCACGCGCGATCGTCAAGTTTGCGGCGTTGAGACTTGTCAACGTGGACATAGGCCGGACAGCCGAAGACCCGCATGGAGCTCAAATCAGCTCGTCTACCGGTCGCCAAGGTGAAAGGTACACCGCCGGCTCCGCTACTATGCACACGATTGCGGACATGCACCGCAGCGGCCATCGCTAGAGCCCAATACGATTTAGGCAGCGCGGCTTGCCGGATCAATGACTGCGCCATCGGGACCACTGTCCCCCACTGCCGCTCAATCCGGCCATGTTGCCAATGCGCGTAAGGGGCAGTGATCTCCACAGCGATGTTGAACTCATCCAAGAGGTTTCGGAAGGCAGCACCTAAGAACACCGTGTCATTGTCCACCCTAAGACGACGAACCGCGTGCCCAAGAGAACGGATGGTAGTCAACATGCGACGGAGCGAGGCGGAAGCCTCATCCTTGGAGCGGACCGCATCATGCAGCATGAAACGGCTCCGGAAATCAACCGCACACAAGCTGTACCGCCGTCCTCCCAAGGATGGAGCACTCATAGGACCGCAGAAGTATAAGCCGAGGACCTCAAAGACACCAACGTTCCGGTCAGCCGGCTGACGAGAGATACGGCGGACGTGCGACTTACACACAGCACACGTCTCACAGAAGCCCAACTTCTCCGACGCAGAAAACGCCACAACCTCCACCTGAGTGGCCAAAAGCCCGTCCAATTGCGACTCGCCAAGGTGACCGAGTCGGGAATGCCACAACCGTTTTTCCGATGGCGCAGTGGCGACCGAAGCGGTGGGATTCGACGAAGCAACCCGCGCCGGGAACCACACCAACAAATGCGCGCGCTCCAACGGAACCACCACGCCACCACCATGACCGGCATGAAGACGAAGGTGGTCCACGGGATCAGCTAACACCACAGAATGACCTTGTCGCTGAGCTTGGGTGAGGCTGAAAACCCGATGGTAAGACCACGACGCACGACGGGATAGCTAAGGAACGTGGAGCACATTCTTTAGCGTGGCAGGAATCTCCTCTCCATCTTCAGCCTTCACAATGATGCGGACCGAGCCCACTCCAACAGCGCGGGCGCTGATACCCTTCACCCAAAGCCGGTCGGTGAGCGCTCGATACTCACAGAAGTCACGGCGCACACTAGTCATGTGATGGCTGGCGCCGCTGTCGGCCAACCACATCCACGTCTCCCCATCGCGCTCGAACATGTGTCGAGCCTCGGAGAATGGCCTCGCAGGGGTGGCTGTCACGTCCATGACCGCCGGAAAAGCAACCGGGGAGTCCACTTGCGCAGAGTTACCTCCGGTGTTATTGACGGGGCACTCGGACCTGCGATGGCCCTTCTTACCACAGCCATAGCAAACACCGCGAAAATTCTCGCTCCGCCTCTGCCATATGAGGTACGACGAGTAGTCGCAGCTCCTTGAAGAGATTTCAGTTGGTCTTGGAGCTCGGAGACTTGCCGCTTCAAAAGTTCAGTCGTTCAGTCATCATGTGACGCTGCAAAAGCCGCAGCCGTTGGGGGCTCCGTTGTATGTGATTGCGCACGACTCTCGATGCGCATGCCCTTTTGACGAAGATCACGCTTGACGGTATCCATGCTGAGGTCGTGTACGTCCCACGTGTCGGAGATGGAGTGGTATTCGCTGCGCAGGCCCTTCACCAAGTACATGATGATCGCTTGCGGCGTCTCCAAGTCCTGCAATAGTTCCGTACACCGGTAAATACCATCGTCCTCATAATGATTGACTAACGCAGTCCATGCAGTGTGGCCGCAGGTCTTGTCATCCTCGCTAACATTATCAATAATGAAAAGGTCGTCCTCCGGCAGCGCAAGAATCAATGTGGAGTACATGTCGACTTGTTGTTGAGAGGAAGCGGCACCATCCGACGACATAGCCGGAGCCCACTTTTGCATCAAGCCAAATGCACGGAAACGTTTCTTCCACACGTCAAAATCTCGTCTCTCCCCACTGAACTTGGGTAGTTTCACGGAGTCCATAGCAAGTACGTCGGATGCGCTCGCAAGAGCACCAGAAAATCAGGAAAAGTGCCAACAAGAAAAGCACCAAGTACCGGTGAAGAGGCGGGCAACACGGATCAGTAAAGGAGACGACAAAGGGCTGACCGAAGACGCAGTTGTACTCCCAGAGTATATACAGCCAAGGCAATCACAAACGAGTCTCAGAAGGTCGGTCAAGTGACGTCGTACAACATTGCTAGTGCACTTGTGGTAAGATGCCTTTCCAAAAATTCAGCCGGACCACTATAGGCTTTCACGAGAAAAGAGATTGGCGGGTGACAAGCTCCGGAAGCGAATAAAATTCCAGAAAGCGCCAAGCTATAACAAAGGAAGCAAGCCGATCTTCACGTCACACGAGTCGGCGTTCGGGGGTTCAAGCCGGCTCCAAGCGACACAAACAAGTCGCTACCAGTCGGGTATCGAAGGAAAGCTACAAACACAAGCAAGAGCCAGCCACTTTGTGAGCCACCCGCACCTCACGTATTGTGCGATACCACAAAGGTCTACCACTCTTCGAGAAGCAAGCTCTAGGTCCTTGTCAAGACAAATGACTCCAACAACTAGCAGCTAGAGGGCCCATAACCTGTCAAAGTTGAGGGGGCGATAAGGAATGCTTACACTCGGTGAGTGACACTGCATGTCATCTCACCCTCAGCAAGTGCCTAGCACTTGCCTATCACAGGACACGCACTCACCTTGTGATGAGCACACGCCAACATATATTCTGAGCCTTTAGATGATATCTAACGCTCAGCAACTTGCCACCATCAGCAACCTAATCATCTCTATTGTTGATTGGCTTATCATCTTATTGTCCTGAGTCACAGCCGTACTATCACGATGCTACTTGACCAACATTGCTGTGTAGCAACTTGATTACCACACAAAACCATGTCTCGCGACACACCGGGTGGCTTATCAATGGAATGGGTCGCCATGCCGTTAGGACTGTGCAATGCACCAGCTACTTTTCAGAGGATGATGAATGACTTTCTTCGCGACTTTTACATCAGTTCGCTATTGTCTACCTCGACGACGTTAGTGAGTATTTACAGCCGCACTGTGGAGGAACACCTAGAGCACCTACGTCTGGTGTTGCAGCGATTTGAGGAGGAGGGCTTGAAGTTACGCCTTAAGAAATGCTTCTTTGGCCTTTCAGAGATGGAGTATCTTGGCTATAAAATGCCAATTGGTAAAATTTCAGTTTCCACAAAGAAAGTCGAGGCCGTTGCAGACTGGCCACTGCCTACGACGCAAAAGGAGGTTCGCAGTTTCGTGCTGTTCTGCAACTTGTATACCATATTAATTCATAATTTCAGCGACCTTACGGCTCCATTGACGGACTTACTGCGGAAGTCCCAGCCACAGAAGGTTACGCTGATGCCTGCCTATTTGGAAGCCTTTGAGACTCTCAAGTTACGGCTCATTTCCGCACCATGCCTAATCCTTCCGGAGGTCAGGTCGGACGCGACGTTCACCGTAGCTACATATGCTTCAACATTGGGGATTGCAACAGTCATGTTGCAAGACCAAGGAGGAGGCCTTCAACAAGTTTCTTACTAGGCGCGTAAGCTGAATCTAGCTGAGCGTGGTAACACTTGCTCTGCGTACGACTTAGGAGCTTTGGCCGTATGCGAAGCTGTCAAGCATTGGAGGTGCTATCTTGAAGGGTGCTCTAAGTTTATTGCCGTTACAGACCACGACACACTGCGACATCTCCTCAGGCAACCGAACAACGGGATGAACATACGGCAAGCAAGATACCTGCGGGATTCGCAACCGTTTGTGGGCTCGATGACACTTGCATATCGCAAGGGAGCTCTGAAGACAATTGATCCGTTAAGTCAGCGTCCATACTTCGTACCTCATGCCACAGTTCCATTATTTTGGGATGGCGAGGTTCCGTCAGATCGAGAATTACGACAGGATTTCCATCTGCTCCTTGAAGACGCACAGTTAAATTTATTGATAGTTAACGCGTTGCAATTGAGCCCTTAGTTCGCTGATCTCATTCGCGAGGGGTACTCTCAAGACTCGTTTCATGGGGACGAGGGTGAGTGGACGAAGGACAGCCGGATAGAAGCCAAGGATGGATATTTTTGGCGCCTCGATCGCCTTTGTATTCCGCGGAACTCTGAGCTCCGGCTGAGATTGATCATTGAGCTGCACGAAAGTTTGTCAGTTGGTCACAGAGGAGTTGCTAGCACTCTTACTAAAGCGCTCGACAGTAATTAATGAAAAACGAATTCGCAAAGAAATGAAAAAATTCTGTGCGCGTTGCCTTGTGTGTCGACGAGCAAAGATTCAACCGCATATGGCTGCGACTCTTTACCCATTGCTTGTTCCATCCTGACCGTGGTACACACTTGGCCTTGACTACTTGACACACTTACCTGTGAGCAATGGCTTTAACAATGTGCCGATTGTAGTAGACCATCTAACTCGAATGGCCCATTTTCTGCCATGTACAGAGACCGTTGTTGCCGAAGAAACTGCTACTTTGCTTTTACACGGAGTCTACCGATTACATGGACCAACCCGTGTGCTAGTCATTGACCGCGACCCGAAATTCGTAAGTGGCTTCTGGCGGACACTTTGGCGACGCTTAGGAACGCGTCTGAACATGTCTTCCAATCGACACCTGGAGACATACGGACTAACGGAGCGCGTGAACAACACATTCCAGCAGCTTCTTCGTTGCCTACGACGTTTCTGATTGGACAGCCCTACTACCTCAAGTGGAATTTGCGTACGACGTTTCTCATGCACCCGGAATTGAACACGCCCCTTTTGAGGCTAATTTCGGGTTCTCTCTTGGGGAGGAGCCTCTTGACATGCTATTCAGCATGCGACCGTCAGTTCCAGTTTCGCAAGACGCAACATAGCGGTTGCGATTGTTACGGGAAGTACATGCCTTGATACGCTCCGTGTTACAGCTACGCAAGGATGATATGTAGGCACGCAGAGAACCGTTTACAACGCCACACTTCGTTAGAGGAGACAAGGTAGGTGTCAGTTATCACAGCAAAGCTTTTCTTAAGAGGACAGCCCAACATGAAACTCGGAGACCGACAGCTTGGACCTTTTTCAGTGGAGGAGCAAATTTGGAAACACATTTACATATTGAACATTCTAGCGACAATACGCTTACATCATGTGTTACATGTGAACAATTCACGACCGTGCTCTACCGCTCCACTACGACAAGCTGTCTCGGTGACGGTTCATGAAGGAGATGATGAGGAGTTAGACGTCTCTCACATCTCTGCTATGTGCGTTAAAACGTTACCCGGACGAAGAGGCAAGTATTTGCTCTTTATGACGCACTTCAGTGATGACGACATTCCACCTGTCTGGCACCGGTTAAACGAGGTGCACCGAACTACGGCGTTACAAGACTTCTTGGAGACGCCCCAATGGCACAAGCTTGCCAAGACTCATGCGTACATCGACTTCATGCACGCTCACCCAACGCGCATTCCTGAGTCCCAGTAATTGCTTCAGTAAAGGAGCTTAGGCCACGGAGGTCTGCCTCGCGGCGGCCTCAAAGATCTGTCAAGAGGGGGAGGGTACGAGTGTGACGAGTACAATCCTACAACAGTACATTGTAGGACATTGTACATGTACTCGTTACTAATTCTGATTCGTGCTTATCCATCAGAAGGACGCACAACGTGGGTACGTCGCTACTGTACTTTAGCGAGGGTTCTGATGCGTATTGTGCTACTAGTACCTCCCGGTACGTACAGATACGCACAGTTAATCTAACTAGCCACATGACGCACCAAGCGAGGTTTCCTATGCAGAATGTGATTCCCCAGGCGAAACGGGCCGCGTCGCTATATACTGTTGACGACGATTGGAAAGCCTTAATGCATGACACGTAAGCGAGTGTGAGCAGGCAAAAGCTATCTAGGCGGAAAGCTATTTAAGCCGAGTGCAATAGAGGGAGGTGATAGAACGATTTAACAATTCCCTTTGTTCAATAACAATGAACTGCTTAAGAACAAGCAGTGAGACATCTTCTCATCTTTTCCCATCTGCACCACCACTCACTAATTAAGCAGCGAGTGAACAGAGCAGAACATATGAGTGCTAGCATTTTGCTTTGGAAGGCTAACCGCCACATGGGCATTGCTCAAGCGCTCATACCAAACTGCATGGTACTCCGTGTTCCACATAATCGCATTTTTGGGGGCTTTTTGGAGGGGGTTTGGAGGCGTTGGTGCCGTGTTCAATGCGCGAGGTTTGGTTTGCGGGTGTATGAATAGAGCACGGAAGTTCACGCCGTAGGCACGGGTGATGTTTTTAGAAAGCAAGCGAGCTAAAACGCACATGACGCAGGTTTGGATAAACACTGTTGGCTGTAAGCATGCGAGGGCGATTGGCTTTGGGGAGGGGCGAGGTCCAGCTTGGCCGTTAGGGACGCATCACGTTGACGGTCGTGTTTAGAATGCTTGGGTATGTGCTTGTGCCAACCACACCCGCCCCACGGGTGGCACGCGTAGGGAATTAGGCTCGGAAACCAGTAGGAATGAAGAATGGGTAAACATATATCGACAAACCCCGCACAAATCGCCTCATGAGGTGAGTCGAATTCGATGGGTGTTGCTTGGCATTGCGGCTCAGCTTTGCCGGAATAATTCGTATAAATAATGATAATTCACATAAACTCGATTTGTGGGTATTTGAACTCCGGAGTAGGTGAGTACGACGCGCATTGACAAGACACGTCCAACGGTACATGTTTCAAAACGTTTTGACCATATTTGAGTTAGTTGTGATCGTTTGAACATTGTGGCCGAAAGCGGCTTGCCCTTGGGTTGTGCGCATATCGGAGGTAAGTATGCATACGCGATTTCGTGCGTTTCCCCCACAGCGGCTTGCCCATTGCCCAATACCTCCTCCCTCCGTTGCCCATTACATTTTCATTACATTACATTTTCGCGACCCTCGCATCAGCATTCATATTGCGGCGTTGTGCGCCCGTTACTATTTTCTTCAAACCAACCCGGTGTGGCGGTTAGCCTTCGGAAAGTTATCGGAAGACACAAATCTGTTTTGTTTTGTTGTGTCGCGGCTCTGTCGCTAAGTTGAACTGCGGATGGAGGGAGAATTGAGAAGTTGTCGCTATGTTAGTGTTTAGCATTAGATTGCAATTAGTAAAAGGGAATTACTAAAAGGTTTTGTCACCTCCCTCTACTACACTAGGCTGAAATATCTTTCCGCCTAGATAGCTTGCACATGCTCATGCTCATTTCTCGAGTTAAGTGCTAGGGCTTTCCAATCGTCATCAACAGACTAGCGACCCGGCTCGTCTAGTCTCGGGAATCACATTCTGCATTGGAAACCTCGCTTGGCGCGTCATCTGGCTAGTTATATTTACTGTACGTACTTGTACGTGTTGGTAGCACACTACGCATCAAAACCCTCGCTAAATTGCAGTAGCGACGTACCCACGTTGTACGTCCTTCATGTGGAAAAGCACGAATTGTAATTAGTAATGAGTACATGTACAATATCATGTGATGTATATTGTTGCACGATTGTACTAAACCACTTCTTACAAGAAAAAGCAGTGGAGGCCACCATTGTACTCGTCACAACGGCGACTATTTGAAAGAGCGTGCCGCACGGGTGCGGGCGCGATATCCCCAAATACAGTAGTACACAAGTCTTGAAGTGCTCGAAATCGCTCCCCGTCGTTGTCGGCGCATGCCATCTTGAGCGCCAAAGCATTGCCTGTGACTTGGAGATTTGTTAATAGAATCGACGCATCATGGTTACATTTTTACGGGTGAAGGTGCGAAATCTTGTCCTGACTTTAGTGGAGGAGTGTATGTGTAGTTAGAATGTACCGTACTGGAAAAATATCACTGCTCACATTTTCCTCCGCGCGCCTCCCTCGCCAAGTCCAAGACTTCATCCCTACGGATAGGAAGGTGGCGGTGCATGCCTACAGCCTTGCTCCGAATTGCCCTCAACCGGAAGCCTCTCACGGTCTCGAGAGTATCATTTCCTGGCTATGACCATCAGCGACGGAAATCTTGAGCAGCAGGATCCAAAGCGCGCCCGGCGTGGCGAGGCAGATGAGAATCACCGGCACACGTCGGACACAGCTACGCCGGCGGAAGCTCAGCTTCCGACAGCCAAAGCGGTGGTCAGAGACGAAGTTGAACAAAGTAGGTGCCAACCGGCAGTATCCAGAAATGCCCCTGGCCACGAGGAGTGTCACGGCGAGGAGTCGGCTTTAGTAGCTGACACGGTCGATGACTCAGCGAGGCAGCACGATGAATCATCCACCAGCAAGCTTGGTGTTATTATGACACAAACGAAACCCAACTACAGGGCCCCGCCAACCGGAGTCCCGGCATCGGCATTGTCACAAGGGGAAGGTAGCCTTCGCGACTCTCTTGGGTAGGCACGCCGCCCACACGCTCACGCTTCCGCGCCACCATTTCTGGTTTTGCCGCTTTTGATTGTGGAGGCTAAGTGACTCTCGTGCTGAATACTCTCACCACAGAGACGTTGAAGTGGACCTGAATGCGGTGCAGTCCAGCACAAAGTGCCCTATCTGCCTCGGTACGTATCTGTCTCTTACATCTTTCACGTCTCCTGCCATATTGGAAGGATACGCTAACCTGTTTCACCAAATGAACACTCGCCATCCATGCACGACTAACTTCATGAAACAGGCTCATGCTTTCCTCACAAATACATTTCCCTCTCCTTATCGCACAGACAATATCCCTCCCTCATCCTCATGCCAGCAAATGCTGCCTTGTAATGCATTGCTATGTTTTTTTCGCGTCTTCCTTCGTGTGCTGTCGCCCCCCTCACTCGCTGGCGATTGCCCGATTAGTTGATATGCTTTGTCCATGTCGTTTTTATTGTTATCTCCAATCACTTATATCTTTCCACGTTGCACTGTAACAGCAGCGCTGAACAACTCCGTCACTGTGCTATCTAAGCCTGCAAACTTTGAAAACGTGTCACAGGCATCATCAAGCGCTGTCGTACGGTGAAGGTTTGCCTTCACCGCTTCTGCGCCGACTGCATCGAGCAAGCATTGCGAGTGACGAGCCACGAGTGCCCGGCCTGCCGTGCGCACATGCCCTCTCGGCGCTCTTTACATGCAGTGTGTCCCCCCCCCTTCCGCTCCCCTGATCGGACATACCATCGGTTCCACTGCGAGCAGGTTGCTAATGTTGGGTGTCCTCCACAGGACTCTCGCTTCGATGCCCTTATCACCGCCATATATGGAGATGTGGAGGAATTTGAGGCGCGTGAGGAGCAGCAGATGACGGTGGATGCGGAGCAGTATCGCACGCGGTTTATGGATGAGAACATGGAGCGGCTGAGGGGGCAGGAGCAGGTGGTAGCCCTGAAAAAACGAATATCAGTGAGGTGGCAGGCACCACAGGCTCAGTCTCACAAGTAGAAAAGAAGAGGGGAGGGTGGAAAGGGAGGCAACGTTTTTTGAACCCTCAGTCGGAGTAGAGCAATTTTAGGAAACATGAAAGAATAGGTTTCCAAATCGTAGTTCATTTCGAGTGAAGTGAAATGTAGGGCCGAAGTGCAGACCGCTGCACAGCATTGGCCAGAAGCAATAGACATCCATGTGATGTGATGGTACATCGATTAAAACAGTCTACTTTTGCCAGGCTTTGTCTTGTACAACGAAGGAAAATCTGTAGTGTGTGTATGATGAATATGGGGGAGCGGAGGAGGGCTACAAAGGTGGGGTGAGGGTGGCATGATTGGCTCCAACTCTTGGGTGAGCTAATCATGCGCTACTTCACATTCTGGGGGGGCGCGGGAGCGGGTTGCGACTTTTTCGCCGCTCTTTTGGCCTTCTTGATCTGTTCGGCGCGCTTGGCGGCGGCCAGCATGAAAGCTTGCAGGAAGCTAGTGAGCGTGGTGCAGAGCTTGTCATAGTTGCACTCTGCCAAACTCTCACCAAAGTACCCTACCAGCTGCTCCACCTCCTCCAGCATGTCCCCACACTGCGAGCTCAGCCGCTCGTTCCATGTCTCCGCGTTTGCGATGAACCCTTCCAGCGCGTTGGCGAACTTTCCGTGCAGCGCACCCGAGGAGGAGGCCTGCATCGCGTATTGGTCACCCTGACACCGCGGCAGCTCGTCCTTCACCGCCTGCATCTCCGTGTGAAGGGAATTCACGTCATCGCGTATGGCCTGCAACCGTTTCGCACACTCAGCAAACCCCATCGAACAGCTTCCACGTGTGATTGCCGTAAAACATTTCCGCAAAAGGGCTGCGATTGAAAAAAGGCTTCACCTTGAGCTGCAGTTTCGCGCCCTGCTCCAGCATGGGCAGCTCCGCTTTCAGCTTGGGCACCACGTCTGGGCACTGCTCCATGATCACCTTGACGAGGTAGTCCAGGAGGGAGATGGGGCCGTTGGAGGAGCGGGTATCCGCGATACGCTGCAAGCTGTTCAGCCGAAACGCGTGCGCACCGCCCCGCGGCGTGCCCGCATTGAGCGCATTGCCGAGCATTAGGCAGGCGTGCATAACAAACGCGAGCGTCTCCGATTCGCGAACACTGGTACAGGTTCGAATGACCATTTGAATGTCCTGCGAAAGCTTTTCGCACTGCAAATGGCACACAAGTCAGCGGATGGCAGTAAACTCACTGCGGGTAAAACTTAGGTTTCCTCCGTCGTGCTCAGAACAGGGCAGTAAGGCGTAGTACCTGTGCGGAGAACTTGACCTTGAACGCAAAGCATGACACCTTGGCTTCGAAGCGCGGAATGTCTATCACCTCGCGAAGCAGCTGCTCCGCGGGACTCCGCAACGTCGACAGGTCCTTCACCGCCCTCAGCTTCACCTCCTCCTCCTTGGTTGGCGCAAATTTGCGCAGCGACTCGATCGCGCTCTCATTCAGCTTCCCCTCGTCCATTTCCATCAGCGCGGCCACCACCTCCGTCTTGCTCATCTTCAGCGACGTCAGGAGGATCTCGCAATTGCTCGTCCGCCGTACATCCAACAAAAAGGCCGTTGACTTCCGCTTCTGCCGAGCCACAGGCGCTTCTGGAGCAGCCTTCTTCCCCGAGTCCACAGCAAAGTAGCTCTGCACCAAATAAGCAAGCACAAGCTTATCAAAATAAGGCCCCTCTCGCGAGTGCAGCGCAGCTTACCCTAGCCTCTACCGCTACGACAGAACGAAATGTGAAGATAGCAGTATATTCAATCAACCTGAAGTAGAGGAGGAAGCAGGGGGTACCTGCAACTCTTCGGAGTTTATCTCCAGACTTGAAGCCGGGGACATACTTTTTGGCCCGTCCCCCCGCACCCACAGGCTTCCCTGGGCCACACGGTGAATCTTTTCCCAATGCAGCGGCTGCCATAACAACATAGTCGTTGGTCAATTGATGCTCAGCCGGCACACACACCCACCCACACACACACACATCGCACCAGATCTAGTAGGGGAACCTTCGCAGCTAGGTAAGCCTGAGAGATAGAAATCATGGCCCGGTACATTTCTCAAGAATTTAATCCCCCCCCCTAACGCATACGAACACACACAAAATCCAGGGAGGATGCGACGGCGTGGCGGTGAGCTCACCTTCAGCGGCGGCGTCAAGCTGGCGGTGAGGTCTGGTGATTGAGGAGGAGGCAGGGGAGGTGGCGTCTTCATACCAAGCTTGGTTCCTTTTGGCGGAGGCGGAGGAGGCGCTGGGCGGAAGTTCCGCTTGCCCGCCGCCCCGGGCGGAGGCGGAGGTGGAGGGGGGGTCTTCCCACCGGCCTTCATTGGTGGCGGTGGGGGCGGGGGCGGGCGAGGGTTCCTTGCAATACCAGGCGGAGGGGGTGGCGAAGGCACAGGCTTTGCAACAGCCTTCGCAACAGGCGGAGGAGGAGGAGTGGTAGCCGGTTCGGCGGTGTTGGCAGGAGGTGGAGAAGGGGCAGGCGATACCTTGCTCACAGGCGGTGGGGGGGGTGGAGTGGGAGGGGCGGGTCGCTCGTTGGGTTTGGCAGTAAGGGGTGAGGAGGCAGGTGGAGCGTGGCGGGGTTTGTCTGCCTTGAACTCCCCACATGCACAGGGCTTTCGCTCTACTGCCCCAGCGCCCACATTACCCACCATCTGGATGTCCAAGCTGGCGAGCGGGGAGGCGGGCGAGATGCGGAGCCTGGGCCCCTCAAGCATGGGCTCATTCTCGGAGGGCGGCGTGGAGGGTGCGGGCGGGATCTCGTGCATGTCCAGTACCTGCTGCGCGTTCCCGTCTCCGCCAGATCCTACCTGTGACGCAGCCCCAGAGTGGGATGATTCCGGAGAGGAATGCTCTGAAATGGCGTGAGGAAAGAGCTGGTGAGCTGCGGGTGTCATCAGCCCCGCCTGCCTTCGCAGATCGGTCGCCAATCCCTCGACGCATTCCGGTGAGGTAGACACACCCCCATCCCCTCCATCTGATGACGCATGTTCGGTCCGTTCCCCCTCGCGAGCGGAGGGCTGCTCGCAGGGAGCGCTGCCCATGGACTTCAATCGTCGCAGCTCCTTCGAAGGGCGTCGCCGCCGACACTCAGTTGACCCTCTGCAGGCGCAGACAAAAATCAGGACGCATATGCAATGGGACAAATAGATCAAAGGAGATGAAAGAGGCGGAAAAAAATGCGTTGGACAGGTATCATGGCCCACCTTCGCCGCCGACCTTCTGATGAGGATGTGTCTGTGTCAGTGGCATGTGAAGAGAGCGGGGATCCGCTGTCGGGGGTGGAAGACTGCACAAGCACCCCAACCCGCCTCGCATGCTGCTGCCTGCGCTCCGCACCCCCAAAACAGCCTCCCAAAGACAGCGAAGGGACTCCCATGCGCTCTGAATTTGGTCCAGCTGCGGCATCCCCCGCGTCACTCCCCGCCCTATTACGCTCTACCTCGCCGTCCAAACAGTCATACTCCTGCACCTGTGCACCACGACGTTAGGATTCTACCTAGTGCATGTAACAGCCCTATGCCATGCTACCCGTCATGATCGCAGGTACTGGTGAGCTGCCCTGACCTCTGATGGATTGTCAAACCCCTGTGCCGCGAGGCAGGACCACATGCCGCGCGCGTCTGCGTACATAGCTAGCTCCCCTGCAGCCCACACGCCACTGAGCGCGTGCTGATCTTCTTGAAGTAGCTTGAGATCGCTTAGAGGCGTCGCGATCCCCACCGGACAGTCCTGCGTCTCTCCTAGAAACATTGCTACTTGAAAGTCTTCCCCAAAGTCCTGAAGTAACAACAGCCGCAGCCACACATATATAAGAAATCCTTTCAGACATATGTTACGTGCCGTCACAAAAACGCAACATGCCAAAATGAAAGAGGAGGTCCACCACGCTCACCGCTTCGCATGCTGGCACCATATCTAATTCTTCCCGCCAATATATGTTCACTTGGCCGGCGCAAAAGGCGGTACTGAAAGCCAACCGGAAAAGCCCAACCGGTCTCCCCCGTGTCGCGTAGTTCAGACACTCGACAATTACATCTCCCGCCACAGCCACGCCAACATCCACCTTTAGAGTCTCCTCAGGCTCCTGCGGGAAGTATACAACATATATGAACTAGCACTTCCCCTGCAGCTGACAACGGAAGACGATGGCTAAGTATAAATGCGAAAAAATGGGTGCGCGATACAAGGTGGAAGCGTACCTCTCTTCCCATGTCGTCGGAGTTGGTCCACACCAGGTGCATTGTGTCACTCTTACTAGAGAGTGTGCTAAAAATACGAAAGCGTGGGCGGAAAGGAATGCCTGCGATGGTCATCGGCACAAAGGGCAACACGATACTGCCTGCACAGCAAGAAAGACAGGGGAAGATGAGTCAGCACTACGCCTAGAAAAATAGGGACAAGGTCGAAGTACAGCCTGCATGGTTGGTTGCGAAATTGTGTGTGTGTGTGTGTGTGTGTGTGTGTGTGTGTGTGTGTGTGTGTGTGTGTGTGTGTGTGTGTGTGTGTGTGTGTGTGTGTGTGTGTGTGTGTGTGTGTTACTGACTGTTGGGAGGGGAAGTGAGAAAGCGCACCGATTTGATAGACCTTATCCTGAGGGGGCCACCAGAGGGTAGTTGCCTTCCCAGCAAAATATGAAAGATATCGCCGCTGTGTCGCTTTGGATAAACCGCTGAAACAATCACACCGCGGGAGGTGCTCCTGGACCTTCGACATGGCCTGAAATGGAGTTGCAAATTTGGCATTACTTGCTGACAAGAAGACACTGATCACGACAGGCTAGTGCCTCATTAATCAGCCCCATGCTCAGACACCCCAGAAAGGCAGCGTAAGGGGCAGCCCACACACCTTCTCGATGTCCATGGCGTTAGAGTAAATGTTATAGCATGCAGAAAGGAAGGACACTAGATCCAAACCCGCCGCGCCATTGTCGACCAACAGCAGCACGACGTGGGTTGAGCTCACGTTGAGCCACTTTTCGATGGTGCAGCACACCCTCGCGGCGATGGGGAAGGGTAGCGTTTGAATGCTCTCCATCGAGGCAGGGAACCACATGATGTCCGCAGCTGCCCCCCTCTTAGTTTCCGCCCTGCATCCACATAACATCCAAACATGATGACAGCTATCACAAGAACCGCTGCGTAACAAAAAAAGGAGACGCACATCCCCCTTCCCAATGGCCCCCGGACCGGCTCGCAGATCAGCACTGTGGCTACTATATAGCATAGCCTGATAAATGGGCTAAATCTGTTAAGGGGTTGTGCGATGTGCTAAGTGGGGTCAACTGCAGCGCCGCTTTGACTGTTCAAGTGTTCAGCTGCAAGTACAACGGTTTAACGCACTGCCTAATAGCGAAGCGAGAGGTAAGAGCACGAAAGAGAGGGGGCGCGCTGCCCTGGTGCAAATACGACCACTCGCTCGTAAAAAAGCAAGCCCTGGTAAGTATGGCGGGTTCCGACCCGAAATTCGACGTGCGCGGCGTTAACAGCTCCAGTCGAGTGCTGCGCCGTGCGGTCGTACCTGCTAGCGCCGAGCCCAAACGAGCGCGCCGTCCAGGTCTTTCGCCAGTGGTCACTGTGGGCGTAGGGCGCGAAGGCCAGTACTAAGGCCACCCCTTCCCCCGCCTCGCAGGTGGAATTAAGCTCTGCCGCGCCGCGCCGTAAAGCGACCGCGAACGTTTTGTTATTGCCTTGGCCGCCATCCGAACTCAGGTGCTTAACCGGCGAACCCGCTCCGCGCTCCGCGCCAACCCCCGCCACATTAAGCAGGAAGACACCAGAAGAAATATTCGACAGCGCCGGCAAGGCCGTCCTATGCAAGGGGTAATGCAAACCGGCCTGAGTAGCTGTACGGAGATTCTCGACGCCGGGTACGGTTGTGGAGCATTCGTACGCTGGCGGTGCGTGGGACGGTATATCTCCCGCCAGGAATGAAATTGGCGAGCGACAGCGAAGAGCTTACCTGGGGGTCACCTCCACTGCCGGCGGCTTGCGGCTAGCGTCAAAGCCCCCGGAGAGACGCTTCGGTTCGCTACCCGCAAGCTTTCGCAACTTACCAAACATCGAGACAAGGCGGTTTCGAGCAGCATCTGTCCGCGCCACACTTGAATTGTTATGCTACGGACGGTGGGGCGCAGGTGCACGGACTGCACCAGTCGTATGCCGTCAGCGGTGGATAATCCTTTCGCGGACTGGTCGCGGAAGAGGGCTTTGCAGTTTTCCTTGATTGCGTCTATATTTCGGTGAGTTCGTATGTCTTCCGTACCCAGTGTACAGGTACCAGGTACGTACAGGCTACGAGCAGTAGGCGAGGCTGCTGGGCGGCCACTGATGCGGCTACCTGTACCCATACCATGAGCATTAAAGCTGCAAAGTACTGAAACTGCACAGTGTCCCTTATTTATATATTAAGCATAGATGTATATCCAAAATATATATTACCAAGAAACAAGTGGAAACGGGGTGGGGGGGGGGGGGCAAAGAAGCCAAAGCCCGCGGAGCAGGGACGCAAGCAATAGCAGCGGAACCACCCTCACGTAAGGCATCACAAAAATAGGAACCGAGCATGCTATCAAGAGTCGCAAAATAAAGACATTGCATGAACTCCTCATGCGCGTCCCCGAGGAATTGACGGAAGGGGACATATGTAGACCGCCGAACAAACTCACTCAGTCGCACCCAAGCTTGGAAAACGTCAAACAACCACCAAAATGGCCATACGGTCAAGGGGCTAAGCCGCTATTGGATCCAACCGACCCCCATCCTCAAGGGCAAAGGGGTAATAGTCATGTACATACATAATGGACGCCATGCCAAGGGAGGAGAGAGTGCGGATCTTGGCATCAAACTTTGCTCGTTGAGCTCGCAACGCAAGGTTGGCATGAGGCGGAAGCGGAGCCCCCACAGCCGGAACATTGGCATTCGTGCGCGCACTAGGACAACGGGGAATCGAGGATATTGTCCATGTTGTGCATGGAGATCGGCGTCCGTTCCCATACATGAAAGCAAACGAGGTCGTGGATTTGTACCCCACGATAATCTATCGCCAACGATAGTATAGCTAATCGTGCACTGCGTTGTGCTTTATAAAGTTGTGTATCGCGACAAAATGCCGATATAGCGACTTATTATAAAGCCTCTTCAACCTTGTACAATGAGCGATGCTAGGAACCTTTATTCGCATTTCCATTGAAAATACAAACATGTGGCGGTTAGCCTCTGAAAGCTAAACGCTAGCACAAATCTGTTCTAGTCTGTCTAGTTCTGTTGTCGCAAGATGGCAAATGATGTTGTCGAGAGGCAATTGATGAGAGATGTTTCACTGATGTACTTAGGCAGTAGATGTTGTAAGTGAACAAAGGAATTGTTAAAAGGTTTTGTCACCTCCCTCTACTGCACTGGGCTTAAATAGGTTTCAGCCCAGACTAGTTACGCCTGCAAGCTTCGCTTACGTGTCAGGCGTTAGTGATGTTCAACCGTCGTCATCTGTCCTCGAGACACGGCCTGCCTAGCATTGGGTTTCACGACGCGGCTCCTTCTGCATTGAAGAGCTCGTTCTGGCGCGTCATCTGGCTAGTTAGATTAATTATGCATATCTGTACGTACCGGGAGGTACTGGTCGTACTGTAGCATCAGCACCATTACAATATTGCAGTAGCGACGTACCCACGAGTATACGTCCGTCCTGTGGAAAACCACGATTTGGTATCCGTAACGAGTACCTGTACGATGTCCTGCAATGTACTGTTGCAGGACTGTACTCGTCACACTCGTACCCTCCCCCTCTTGACAGATCAATGAGGCCGCCGTGAGGCATACCTCCGTGGTTTTTTTGGCTCCTTTACTGAAGCAGTTACTTAGACTCAGGAATGCGCGCTGGGAAAGCGTGTATGAAGTCAGTGTACGCCTGAGTCTTGGCGAACTTGCGCCATTGGGGCGTCTCCAAAAATTCTTGTAACGCAATTGTTCGATGCACCTCGTTCAAACGGTGCCATACAGGTGGAATGTCGTCATCACTGAAGTGCGTCATGAAGAGCAAATATTTGCCTCGTCGCCCACGTAGCGACTTGATGCACACAGCAGAGATGTGCGACACGTCAAACTCCTCATCGTCTCCTTCAGGTACAGTTACTGGGACAGCTGGTCGTAGTGGAGCGGTAGAGCAGGGTCGTAAGTTGTTAACATGGAACACATGATGTAAGCGTACTGTCGCTGGCAGTTTCAATCTGTAACTTTGCTTCCCAATCTGCTCCTCCACTGAAAAAGGGCCGAGCTGTCTGTCTCTGAGTTTCCGGTTCGGTTGTCCTCGCAGAAAAAGATTTGCTGTGACGACTGACACCTTGTCTCCCTTAGCGAAGTGTGGTGCTGTAGACGGTTCTGTGCGCGCTTGCATCTCGTCCTTATGTAGCTGTAACACAGAGCGTACCAGGTTGTGCACTTCCTGTAACAATCTTAACCGTTATGTCGCGTCTTGCGAAATTGGAATCGATGGTCGCATGCTGAACAGTAAGTCAGGAGGCTCCTCAGGAGAAAAACCAAAGTTAGCCTCGAACGGTGTGTGCTCAATTCCGAGTGCACGCGAAGCGTTGTACGCAAACTCCACTTGCGGTAAAAATGTCGACCAATCAGAGCCATCATAGCAACAAAAGCAACGAAGAAGCTGCTGAAACGTGTTGTTCACGCGCTCTGTCAATCCGTCTGTTTTTGGGTGTCGGCTGGAAGACATGTTCAGACGCGTTCCAAGGCGTCTCCAGAGTGTCTGCCAGAAAGCGCTGACAAATTTTGGGTCGCGGTCGCTGATTAGCACACGGGGAAGTCCATGTAAGCGGTAGACTCCCTGTAAAAACAAAGTGGCAGTTTCTTCGGCGGTAATCGACTCTGTACATGGCAGAAAATGGGCCATTCGAGTTAGATGGTCTACCACAATCAGCACACTGTTAAAGCCATTGCTTTCAGGCAAGTGTGTCAGGTAGTCAAGACCAATCGTGTGCCACGGTCTGGGTGGAACAGGCAATGGGTAAAGAGTCGCAGCCATCTGCGGTCGAATCTTCGCTCGTCGGCACACGACGCAGCGTTCACAAAAATCTTTCACGTCTTGGCGGATTCGTTTCCACCAGAATCTGTCGAGTGCTTTAGCAAGAGTGCTAGCAACTCCTCTGTGACCAGCTGACGAACTTTCGTGCAACTCTGTGATCAATCTCAGTCGGAGCTCAGAGTTCTGTGGAATACAGAGGCGATTGAGACGCCAAAAGTACCCGTCTCTGGCTTCTATCCGGCTGTCTCTTGTCCACTCACCATCGTCCCCATAAAACGAATCTTGTGAGAACCCCTCGCGAATGAGATCAGCGAACTCAGGGCTCAGCTGCAACGCTTCAACAGTCAGTGAATTTAACTGTGCGTCTTCAAACAGCAGCTGGGACTTCCGTCGTAATTCTCGATCTGACGGAACCTCGCCATCCCCAAATAAGGGTACTGTGGCCTGAGGTACGAAGTCTGGACGCCGGCTTAACGGGTCGGCTTCGTTCAGAGCTCCCTTGCGATATGCAAGTGTCATCGAGCCCACAAACGGCTGCAAATCCCGCAGGTATCTTGCTTGCCGCTTGTTCAGCTTGTTGTTCGGTTGCCTGAGCAGATGTCGCAGTGTGTCGTGGTCTGTTACGACAAGGAACTTAGAACAGCCTTCAAGATAGCACCTCCAATGTTTGACGGCTTCGCATACGGCCAAAGCTTCTAAGTCGTACGCAGAGTAAGTGTTACCACGCTCAGCTGGATTCAGCTTACGCGCCCAGTAAGAGACTGGTTGAAGACCTACTCCTTGGTCTTGCAACAGGACTGCTGCAATCCCCACTGTTGAAGCATCTGTAGCCACGGTGAACGTCGCGTCCGAGCCGACCTCCGGAAGGATCAGGCATGGCGCGGAAATGAGCCGTAACTTGAGAGTCTCGAAGGCTTCCAAACAGGCAGGCGTCAGCGTAACCTTCTGTGGCTGGGACTTCCGCAGTAAGTCCGTCAATGGAGCCGTAAGGTCGCTAAAATGGTGTATAAATCTCGCATAGAAGTTGCAGAACTGTACGAAACTGCGAACCTCCTTCTGCGTCTTGGGCACTGGCCAGTCTGCAACGGCCTCGACTTTCTTTGTGGAAACCGAAAAATTTCCGGCTGACACAGTGTAGCCCAGATACTCCATTTCTTGCAATCCGAAGAAGCATTTCTTAAGGCGTAATTTCAGCCCTTCCTCCTTGAATCGCTGTAGCACTAGACGTAGGTGCTCCAGGTGCTCTTCTAGAGTTCGACTGTAGATACAGACGTCATCCAGGTAGACTGTCACGAACTTATGTAAAAAGTCGCGAAGAATGTCGTTCATCATCCTTTGAAATGTAGCTGGTGCGTTGCACAGCCCGAACGGCATGGCGACCCATTCCATTAAGCCATCAGGGGTCTGAAAAGCCGTCTTGTGAACGTCCTGATCACGCACTCGAACTTGCCAAAATCCAGAAGCGAGGTCGAGGTGTGTGTAAAAATTCGCGTCCTTAAGTTCGTCCAGAGTGTCGTCCACACGCGGTAGCGGGTAAGCATCTTTACGCGTAACCTCGTTAAGACCACGGTAGTCAATGCACAGACGTAGCGAGCCATCAGCTTTTCGCACAAAAAGAATTGATGAGCCGAACTCACTGTAGCTGGGTCGTACTAAACCAGCTTCCACTGCGTCTTTGAGCTGTCGATTAAGCTCAGCGCGCTCTGCGGGTGACAATCTGTTCAGACGTTGACGTCGCATTGGGCCAATTGTTTCAATGGGATGATCCCACTGTCGGCTTACAGGTGGAGAGTCGACAGGTTGCAGTAACTCCGGGAAGTCATCGAAGAGTAAAGACCGGAAGTTGTCACGTTGTTCTGCTGTTAGTTCCTCTCCAGTGTGGAAGTCTGTCGATTGTTCGGCGGCTGACGTAAGTTCAATGACGTAAAAATCAGCATGACGTCCCCTGCTGCGGCGCGTCTTGCGCATAAGCTTCTGAACTTTCGTAGACGACAGGAGTAGACACTCAGGGCGTCGTTCCTCAAGTGTAGTCTCCACTGTTGTGCCGTCCATTAGTGTAAAAATTCTGGTTGTACCAAATTGTAAAGAGGCATGTTCGTCATCAAGCCATGGTAAACCCAGGATTAAATCAGCTGTGCGTAAATCACGGAAGACGTTGAAAGTCCGTTGAAACTCGTGTCGAGCCAGCTCAAAAGTGACGTCACAGACTGTCGTAGAAGTCACTCGTTGTCCGTTAGCGAGTCGAACTGGAGTCTTACTTGCAGATTTCCGAGTCTGTAAAGCAAAGCGTCGTACAAAGTCCTCTGACACAAAATCAAGTGTCGCAGCGCAGTCCACTAATCCAGAAATTTGTTGTCCGCCATCAGGAGTTTTCACAGTGAGCTCAGTTCGAATTAACGGGCGAGCTTCCGTGAGGTCAGCCAGTAGAGCTGTAGCTGGCGAAGAAAATTGTCGCAGCGTAGCGATGGAAGGTTCCGCGTTGTCTGAAGGTACCGAGTCGGGTTGATCAGGTGTTGTAGGTTCTGGTGAGTCGTTAAACGCACAATCTGCGTCGACTAACCACAGTTGTACAGGCCAAGGGGCTGGAGCAACCACATCATGTTGCGCTGGGTTCTCCAGTGACTGACGTGTAAAAAGCTGTGTCCTTGCTGGGAATTCTTGATAGAGTTTCCAGTGCTTAGTCACCTGAGTAAATTTCGCCCACTTCGGTAGTATAAATACAGCCATCGTAGATGTCGGAGATGTTCGACGACAATCCTCAAAATGCTGCGCAATCTGCTCAGCTAACTCCCAGGGTGGGTTGATGAACACCCGTTCTCCTGACAAATCTCTGTCTAGAATCGAGTCACTCGGCGAACAGTGAGGTAAGTCACCGTGCGAGTTAAGACCTTCATCATCAGCACATCCCTCCAACGTAAAGTTGAATCGTGCATGCAGAGGGTCAAAGACTGAGTCAACCAGCTTCCAATCAATTGAACGTCTGGTTACAGGTTTACGACTCTGTCTCTGCTTAGTCTGACGACGACGACCTGCTACTTGCGTTACATGTGTCGCAACTGTAGTCGATGGAGATGTCGAAGGCGTTTCGACGACCTCTGTCGCTAACAGTGTCTCAGAATGAACAGTAGATGTAGCCGGCTGCTCCAGTTCATTTGTAGAACAGCCTTGCCACCATCATTGCTTCTTAGGTTGCATCGGTGCCTTGCCTTTGAACTCCGGACATTGGAACAAACGGTGTCACTTGAAGCAGAGTCCCTCGTCCATGTGTCGCTTACGCTCCTCAGCTGTCATTGCATTTGCGAGTGAATTAAAATCTTCGCGGCCAGATGTCTGACCACGTCCACCATTGTTGCCACCTCCACGTCCACGTCCGCGGCCACGTCCACGGCCACCTTTGTTGCGTTTCTAGACGTTAGAGGCTTCCTCGAAAGGGTCATCAAGGTTGCGCTTGCGTGAGGGCTGGGTAGATGGCCCGGCAGTAGACTTTGTATTGCCAAGTTCTGGCGAGTCTGTCACGACGTCATTCAAAAAAAATTGCAGCTCCACTAGCGTAGTCTGGTATCCTTGCCGAGCTCGGTGTGACTTAGCTAGTCTCTTGAGCGCTTCGTTCGCTAGGCCATTAATGAAGCGTACACACTGTACCTCAGCTGTCAGGTGTTGACGAGACCGACGTAAGTAGTCGTTGTACTGTTTAGTGAAAACCGCGTAACTCATCGTGCTGCTCTGCGTAAAGCTTAGCAAAGCGTTAATTGCGTCGTCCTGAATGTTCGGAAAAAACGTCGACTTGCGTAACTCCGCAACAAGTTCGTTGTACGTAGATGGAATTGGAGGCTGATTTTTCCGGTTCAACCACCACCCACCCAGGTGTCCAGAAAACTGTGAAGTAACCCAGAACACTGCATCGTACGAGTCAGCCGTAATTACAAGCATAACAAAACGCTGAGGCTGTGCTTCGAGCCAATCCTCTAGTACATGAGGTACTTGACCATTCTGGTACGGTGAAGTAATAGCAGCCTTACGCTGAGTCTCCGTGAGGGTCACAGATAGTCCAGCCAAGTTGTGGGTAGGCATCGGCATTCCCACTCGTAAATCCGTAGGTCCTTCACCAATCAGTCGATCAATGTGTCCACGAATGAGAAGCCATACAGAACCAGAGTCGACCGTCGTAAACCGGGAGTACATGTGGAACTGTCTCGGGATAGACGCGTCATCAAACAGGACTGGAACATGTTGTGTGATTGCTCGATAAAAAGATTCCCACTGAGTCACGTAACCAAAGTGAAGTAATTCACTCTTGTGCTTCTCGGCACGAAGTAACCCCTTCTGTGAGGGCGTAAGTGTCAGACCGTCAATGTTGATGGTTTCCGGGACGACGTAGGTGCCATCCGGATTAACTGTCGACTGTGCCAAAACAGCCTGCTCGACCTGAGCAGGTGTACGTAAGTTGTTCGTACCAAACAGGACATGAATAGAAGCCGAGTACACGTACACAAGCTGTCGTCTTTGAGGTAGTGTAACGTTAACAGGTTCACCACTCAACAGCGTCAAATCATCCGGTGTCAAAATAAGACCGGTCTCCTCGTGTAACTCGCGAATAGCAGCGTCGACAGGCTCTTCGTTATGTAAGATAGAGCCAGCTGGGAACCAAGTTTTACCAGAACGAGGCTCACGCTGAAACACCAACTTCAAGTCCGACGGTTTAGTTCCTCCAACGTGAATTACTAAAACCACGTAATGTCCAGCTCCTAGAGAAGCCATCTCAACTCAATCAAACAACGTCGAGCAGATCAACGAGCAACGAAAGCGTGCGTCGACCAAAGAGCTCCGAAACCAGTGTGGCGGTTAGCCTCTGAAAGCTAAACGCTAGCACAAATCTGTTCTAGTCTGTCTAGTTCTGTTGTCGCAAGATGGCAAATGATGTTGTCGAGAGGCAATTGATGAGAGATGTTTCACTGCTGTACTTAGGCAGTAGATGTTGTAAGTGAACAAAGGAATTGTTAAAAGGTTCTGTCACCTCCCTCTACTGCACTGGGCTTAAATAGGTTTCAGCCCAGACTAGTTACGCCTGCAAGCTTCGCTTACGTGTCAGGCGTTAGTGATGTTCAACCGTCGTCATCTGTCCTCGAGACACGGCCTGCCTAGCATTGGGTTTCACGACGCGGCTCCTTCTGCATTGAAGAGCTCGTTCTGGCGCGTCATCTGGCTAGTTAGATTAATTATGCATATCTGTACGTACCGGGAGGTACTGGTCGTACTGTAGCATCAGCACCATTACAATATTGCAGTAGCGACGTACCCACGAGTATACGTCCGTCCTGTGGAAAAGCACGAATTGGAATCCGTAACGAGTACCTGTACAATGTCCTGCAATGTACTGTTGCAGGACTGTACTCGTCACACTCGTACCCTCCCCCTCTTGACAGATCAATGAGGTTGCCGCGAGGCAGACCTCCGTGGTTCTTGGCTCCTTTATTGAAGCAGTTACTTAGACTCAGGAATGCGCGCTGGGTGAGCGTGCATGAAGTCAGTGTACGCCTGAGTTTTGGCAAATTTGTGCCATTGGGGCGTCTCCAAGAATTCTTGTAACGCAATTGTTCGATGCACCTCGTTCAAACGGTGCCAGACAGGTGGAATATCGTCATCACTGAAGTGCGTCATGAAGAGCAAATATTTGCCTCGTCGCCCAGGTAGCGACTTGATGCACACAGCAGAGATGTGTGAGACGTCGAACTCCTCATCGTCTCCTTCAGGTACAGTTACCGGGACAGCTGGTCGTAGCGGAGCGGTAGAGCAGGGTCGTAAGTTGTTAACATGGAACACATGATGTAAGCGTACTGTCGCTGGCAGTTTCAATCTGTAACTGTGTTTTCCAATCTGCCCCTCCACTGAAAAAGGGCCGAGCTGTCTGTCTCTGAGTTTCCGGTTCGGTTGTCCTCGCAGAAAAAGATTTGCTGTGACGACTGACACCTTGTCTCCCTTAGCGAAGTGTGGCGCTGTAGACGGTTCTGTGCGCGCCTGCATCTCGTCTTTGTGTAGCTGTAACACAGAGCGTACCAGGGTATGTACTTCCTGTAACAATCTCAACCGTTCTGTTGCGTCTTGCGAAATTGGAATCGATGGTCGCATGCTGAACAGTAAGTCAGGAGGCTCCTCAGGAGAGAATCCAAAGTTAGCCTCGAACGGTGTGTGCTCAATTCCGAGTGCACGCGAAGCGTTGTACGCAAACTCCACTTGCGGTAAAAGTGTCGACCAATCAGAGCCATCATAGCAACAAAAGCAACGAAGAAGCTGCTGAAATGTGCTGTTCACGCGTTCTGTCAAGCCTTTTGTTTCTGGGTGTCGGCTGGAAGACATGTTCAGACGCGTTCCAAGGCGTCTCCAGAGTGTCTGCCAGAAAGCGCTGACAAATTTCGGGTCGCGGTCGCTGATTAGCACACGGGGCAGTCCATGTAATCGGTAGACTCCCTGTAAAAACAAAGTGGCAGTTTCTTCGGCAGTAATCGACTCTGTACATGGCAGAAAATGGGCCATTCGAGTTAGATGGTCTACCACAATTAGCACACTGTTAAAGCCGTTGCTCTTAGGCAAGTGTGTCAGGTAGTCAAGACCAACTGTGTGCCACGGTCTGGGTGGAACATGCAATGGGTAAAGAGTCGCAGCCATCTGCGGTCGAATCTTCGCTCGTCGGCACACGACGCAGCGTTCACAAAAATCTTTCACGTCTTGGCGGATTCGTTTCCACCAGAATCTGTCGAGTGCTTTAGCAAGAGTGCTAGCAACTCCTCTGTGACCAGCTGACGAACTTTCGTGCAACTCTGTGATCAATCTCAGTCGGAGCTCAGAGTTCTGTGGAATACAGAGGCGATTGAGACGCCAAAAGTACCCGTCTCTGGCTTCTATCCGGCTGTCTCTTGTCCACTCACCATCGTCCCCATAAAACGAATCTTGTGAGAACCCCTCGCGAATGAGATCAGCGAACTCAGGGCTCAGCTGCAACGCTTCAACAGTCAGTGAATTTAATTGTGCGTCTTCAAACAGCAGCTGGGACTTCCGTCGTAATTCTCGATCTGACGGAACCTCGCCATCCCAAAATAAGGGTACTGTGGCCTGAGGTACGAAGTCTGGACGCCGGCTTAACGGGTCGGCTTCGTTCAGAGCTCCCTTGCGATATGCAAGTGTCATCGAGCCCACAAACGGTTGCAAATCCCGCAGGTATCTTGCTTGCCGCTTGTTCAGCTTGTTGTTCGGTTGCCTGAGCAGATGTCGCAGTGTGTCGTGGTCTGTTACGACAAGGAACTTAGAACAGCCTTCAAGATAGCACCTCCAATGCTTGACAGCTTCGCATACGGCCAAAGCTTCTAAGTCGTACGCAGAGTAAGTGTTACCACGCTCAGCTAGATTCAGCTTACGCGCCCAGTAAGAGACTGGTTGAAGACCTACTCCTTGGTCTTGCAACAAGACTATTGCAATCCCCACTGTTGAAGCATCTGTAGCCACGGCGAACGTCGCGTCCGAGCCGACCTCCGGAAGGATCAGGCATGGCGCGGAAATGAGCCGTAACTTGAGAGTCTCGAAGGCTTCCAAACAGGCAGGCGTCAGCGTAACCTTCTGTGGCTGGGACTTCCGCAGTAAGTCCGTCAATGGAGCCGTAAGGTCGCTAAAATGGTGTATAAATCTCGCATAGAAGTTGCAGAACTGTACGAAACTGCGAACCTCCTTCTGCGTCTTGGGCACTGGCCAGTCTGCAACGGCCTCGACTTTCTTTGTGGAAACCGAAATTTTACCGGCTGACACAGTGTAGCCCAGATACTCCATTTCTTGCAATCCGAAGAAGCATTTCTTAAGGCGTAATTTCAGCCCTTCCTCCTTGAATCGCTGTAGCACTAGACGTAGGTGCTCCAGGTGCTCTTCTAGAGTTCGACTGTAGATACAAACGTCATCCAGGTAGACTGTCACGAACTTATGTAAAAAATCGCGAAGAATGTCGTTCATCATCCTTTGAAATGTAGCTGGTGCGTTGCACAGCCCGAACGGCATGGCGACCCATTCCATTAAGCCATCAGGGGTCTGAAAAGCCGTCTTGTGAACGTCCTGATCACGCACTCGAACTTGCCAAAATCCAGAAGCGAGGTCGAGGTGTGTGTAAAAATTCGCGTCCTTAAGTTCGTCCAGTGTATCGTCCACACGCGGTAGCGGGTAAGCATCTTTACGCGTAACCTCGTTAAGGCCACGGTAGTCAATGCACAGACGTAGCGAGCCATCAACTTTTCGCACAAAAAGAATTGGCGAGCCGAACTCACTGTAGCTGGGTCGTACTAAACCAGCTTCCACTGCGTCTTTGAGCTGTCGATTAAGCTCAGCGCGCTCTGCGGGTGACAATCTGTTCAGACGTTGACGTCGCATTGGGCCAATTGTTTCAATGGGATGATCCCACTGTCGGCTTACAGGTGGAGAGTCGACAGGTTGCAGTAACTCCGGGAAGTCATCGAAGAGTAAAGACCGGAAGTTGTCACGTTGTTCTGCTGTTAGTTCCTCTCCAGTGTGGAAGTCTGTCGATTGTTCGGCGGCTGACGTAAGTTCAATGACGTAAAAATCAGCATGACGTCCCCTGCTGCGGCGCGTCTTGCGCATAAGCTTCTGAACTTTCGTAGACGACAGGAGTAGACACTCAGGGCGTCGTTCCTCAAGTGTAGTCTCCACTGCTGTGCCATCCATTAGTGTAAAAATTCTGGTTGTACCAAATTGTAGAGAGGCATGTTCGTCATCAAGCCATGGTAAACCCAGGATTAAATCAGCTGTGCGTAAATCACGTAAGACGTAGAAAGTCCGTTGAAATTCATGTCGAGCCAGCTCAAAAGTGACGTCACAGACTGTTGTAGAAGTCACTCGTTGTCCATTAGCGAGTCGAACTGGAGTCTTACTTGCGGACTTCCGAGTCTGTAAAGCAAAGCGTCGTACAAAGTCCTCTGACACAAAATCAAGTGTCGCAGCGCAGTCCACTAATCCAGAAATTTGGTGTCCGCCATCAGGAGTTTTCACAGTGAGCTCAGTTCGAATT